>JAHWFO010036505.1:67029-86660 GCA_023313115.1 Rhysida immarginata
CTGACATTCTTACAAGTTTTTACATATTCAGCAATATCCTTTTTCATTTGCTTCCAAAAGCTTCTTCTCTCGGAAAAAAATAGGGAAATTAGGATAGACACTCAATGTCTTGGATGGCTTACAAATGTCGGTTGAATGCGACTCCGTACACCTCTTCTCCTTGGGTTAGCAATGGTGCTCGAAGTCGCTCCTCGGTCTGTCAGCCACAAAACCACTCGTGGAAGGGGAATTATGTCTTCCGCCTCGCATGAGCCGATGCTTACAGCGTCCAATTTGATGCCGTCGCTATCAGTCGGATACGCCGCTGGCTTACGGGCACGTTGCTTCTCCGCTGATTCGCAGTCGTCATTCTTACTCGAACGTTCGTTCGCTGGCTCCCCTGTTAAGCAATCACAATCAATTAAGCTTTTCAATAAGTCTCTATTCGGGGCACCTTTATGGAGCTCGGTGATAACAGTTCTATCACGGTTCAGGCGAGAACGCTATCCACGGCCTTCTGCACCCTATCCTTATTATAACATCTATTCCCACCTGTGAAATTGATCTACCAGCTTCGACGTTTTGCTGTGTCTTCGAATACAGCTGCGTAGAACTTTTTCGGGCGTCGTCCACAGAATCATGCATAGCAGCTCCAGGCGGCTCCTTCTTTGCATGGCTGTCTCTCATTAAACCCGCCGCTCTATCGCACTCATTCCTTCTCCTCACCTTCTTCTGACCGTCCCGTTTTCTTTCCAATCTCACTCTGTCACTTTTTCCTCTTTCAAAAAAGTTCGTTTTTTTTCCTCTTCACTCATTAGTCGTTCTCTCCTACTTCGTCACTGCGACTTCGTCACTCCTCCGTCATCTCCTATTATCTGGAGGAGGCTGGAGCTTGTTTATCTCTATTTTTTCGTTTGCATTTCTCCGCCTTTGATTAATATTTTTTTTGGCATATCGCCTGATTTCCTTTGAGAAATCTGACGATATGACAGCCGCCAAAGCTTCAGGTGTTGATAGCTCAAAATCGGACCTTGGCTGCTCTCAAAAACTCGTTAACAGGTGACCGTCAGATTTTCCAAGATGATCACCGACGATACCCGAAGCTTACGCCGATTTTTTATGATGGAGTCTCGAAGACCCGGCGAAATAAGCTGAACAATAACTGGAAGATTAGTTCGATTGGTGTGAAATCCTAATCGATGAACTGAAACAATTTCTGAATGCTACACGGGTTATTCAGCTTAGTCGTAATTACTTCCATTAATATTTTCACTAGATTCTTGTGTAGGGTCCGCTGGTATTCCGAATATACGCACATTACGACGTCTAGAATATTGTTCGTCAAGTGGATTCGAAATAGTATCCATTCTCGACGATTGGTTGTCAAATGTAGTTAGGTCGAGCTGTTCCACCTTACTTTTTAAATATTTGAGCTGACTATCGAAAATAATCAGTTGTGAAGCGGTAGTTTCCATTTTCGCTAGGAGGGAATCCACTTTTGGCGATAAGGCATTAGTTTTCAAGAAATATTAACAACTAGCAGAGACACCCGGCATTGTCCGGAATAATTATAGTTGTAGGCAAACAGAACAACCTCTAGACGTTAAAAAATAACTCAAAATTGGTGTTTCTCTTTGCCTCCTCGAAATAGACTGCCCTATCTATATCATACTATTATACTCATTCCTGTTCATTTTTAATAATTCTTGGAAAAGAATATTCTGTGGCCAAGGCAACAGACCATTGCATCATCTGGAATATATTGTTGTATCACCACCACATCGGTTTTCATGGCAACAATATTTCCCGGCCTTGATAGCAACAATAAATTCCAGCAAAGAATTCTCTTGTTGGTTGGCACAGGATGTACATGACTGTTTGTGTCTGTTTGCTCTCCACTCCCAACAATCTGAGTGAATTATTCACTACTTGGTAATCTGTTGTCTCAATTGCACTACTCTCTATGTCTTTTAGCTAAACTTGGGCATTCATCACTTTGTGTGATCTGACAGTCGCCGTTTCTTCTGCTGACATGGTCACAATTTTTTTAGTGGGAACCGTGTGCTGACGAATCCATTACAGCACGAAGAAGAAAAATTATAACGCAAACTGGTTTTCAATAATTCTACAATTTCCAACAGTAGACGAATCTCCTGTTGTTCAGAGGTTTCCGACGCCAGAATAACTTCTTGTTTACTCTGACCAATACACGTTCGTTTCTTTGTTGGCATTTCGATAAATATCAATTAACATATATCTTTCGAACGATAATTAAAGAGCACAATTCAGTGTGCTTGTTGATTTGAAGAGTCGACTTGAGGTATGCTTTTTATCAGTTATGTCATAAACTGTCGCCCGAGACCGATCGACGTCCTCATACACCCGACCCACTACTAGAGGAATGGAATGCTGCTGTAACGTCTTGAAGGTTCCACACTAATCAAGGGTTCCAGGCACACAACTCGTCTGAACATCTGATAGGGTGCTGAAGGCAGAACATTTGTTTCTGTGTGCTCTGCAATCCCAACAATCTCAGTGGGGTTATTCACTAGTTGGTAAACTGTTTTTGCAATCGCACTTTGCTCTCGATTTTTGAAGCAAAACTTGGGCATTCATCACTTTGTGTCGTCTAGCACTCGCCGTTTTTTCTGTTGACATGCTCACCATTTGCTCAAGTGCAGCGAAAGGACGGCTTACTCTGTTGCCTTTCTACTTTTTTTCAATAGTCTGCTAACTCTCCATTACATCCAGTTAGTGGTGATTTTTAAAGATTTTCAAGAAAGTGTTAAGTTCTAAGAACTATCAATTCTGAAAAAGCCCGACCAACAGAAACTTTGTGCATTGTTACAAACTGAACATTATTTATAATGCACAACTTTGCCTTGCATTGTTTGTGATATATATTACCGGTCCGTCCACCATGTCGATGAATTGCGTGTTGATACCATTGTTGATACCTACTGTTGCATAAACTTTGTTCTGCATTGTTGGACAGGAGGTACTTCTTATTAATATGCCTTGCCATCATCATGAATATCGATTTATTATCAATAATTATTATTTTTTCGAAATATGAGGTAGACTTTGACCTTCCTCATGCTTTGAAGATAAAGTGTGAATAAGTACTTAAATATAAACTAGGTCAAAAGTCTGACAGTGACTCAATTACTGTCTCTCATAACAGCTACTTTAATTAAAAACTAGTAGAGCACCCGGTGTTGCCCGGTGTTGCCCGGGATAATTACAGAACGGGATAATGGCAGGTAAAAAGAACAACCTCAAAAAGTTAAATTATAACTCCAAATTTTTTCAATAATAACTCAATCAATGCAACACAGCGAAGGGGCTATCTATTCTACGAAAAATCCGGAAAACAGGAATTCTAGGTGATATACGGAGACTTTATTCAACCTCTTGTTGACTTGCCTCTGATTAAAATTATATCCATCTTCACCACCAGGGAATATCACTGGATACTTTAAGACCAGGGCTGTCCAAGATTTCTGTCCGCGGGCAGCGCCTGTACACGCGGGTAATTTTCCTCCCCCCTCCCTACTGCACATTACTTTGATCAGTTCCTTAAAGTCAAGTTGCTAATTATCAAATCGATACTGTAAAAAAAAAAAAAAAAAACTGAGGCAGTTAACCATTTTATTTCCTTCGTTTTAATGTGACAATTTTCTCGATATCTGGTAGAATTGTATTTTCTTTTTCCCGATAGGACACGATTGCATATTAAGCATTTAGAATCCGATCTGTATTAAATGAAAAAAAAAGAAACAGATTCTCCCACTCCGGTTTAATACTGGTTCAGTGATTTTATGCTTTTTCGGAATGTGTGCCATGTTATGCGAGACGAAAAACAAGCATGTATCAGTAACAAAAGAAATAATGCCTCATTTAACGGAATCCCCCTAAAGTCTAGCAACACTGCAAAGGAAAAACTGTATCCACTTCCCTCCTGAGTTTTGGATTATCTCCTTGGCTTTGTCCGTGAGTTTTGCCCGCGAGCATTCTATAGATTTGGACGGCCCTGCTTTAGACCCAAGAATTTTTTGCCCTTGACGTAGAAGATCTTATACCCGCTTGTTCTATTCGAAACTTCCGTTGTTCAGATGTTTCCAATACCCATATAGCTTTTTCTGTTTTAGCTGCAGAGATTCTCTGATCAATACTCGTTCTTTGTCTTTCTTTTCCAGGCACATTAATTTTTGCCAGTCGTCTGGACGTTTGATAGGGAGACACGTGTGACTCCTTTGCCTCCTCCATAGATGCTGCCTTATTTGTCCAGTCACTGCATCATCATTTTATGCTCATTATTAATAATTCTTGGAAACGAACGTTCAATAATCGCATTATCAGCATCTCAGTTTCCAAAATATTCACTTTCACACAGAATATAGTCAAAATGCATTTTTATGAAATGTTTGGATCTGCTATGCTACCGAATAAACTAGGTGATAACCCCGGTATGGTTAAGACTTTTGTTTTTTTGATTAAATTTTGCAGTGTATAAAAAATTAACACATGAAAACGTTTAGATTTAATACAGTAAAAATTCATAATGAAAATTCGGAAAAAAATTTTAAAAGCTAACAATTGATAGACCTCTACATATATGCCACTGCTAGTCTAAATAATTTCTTAGTCACTTAATCTTAGTATAGAGATTCCCCTTGATGTTGTTGCTCTCGATGTCTTGTGAAGTAAAACTTGGCCATACATCACTTTGTGTAGTCTAGCGGTCGCCAGTTCTTCTATTGACATGCTGACCATTTGCTCAATAAAGCACGGAGCTAAAGGACTCCTTCTTCTGAGGTCTTTCCACTCCTTCTCAATAGTCTGCTACCTCTCTATTATCTCCCCTCACTGATCACTTTTAAAGATTTTCAAGAAATTGTTAAGTACTAAGAACCCTCAATTCTAAGAAAAGCCTGAATAACAGAAATTCTATGCATTGTTACAAATTGAACTTTTTCTATATTGCACAAACTTTGCCTAGCATTGTTGGTCATGGGATATATATTGTGATCCTTGCATAATGCTGGTGAAATGCGTGTTAATTCCATTGTTGATACCTATGGTTGCACAAACTTTGCGTTGCATTGTTGGTCATGCGATCCTCTTATTAATATGCACTGCCATCATCATGAATATCGATTTATTATCGATATTCATTATTGTTTCGAAATCTAAGTTAGGCAGTGACCTTCCTCATGGGTTGAAATTCCAGTAAGCAAAATTTCATCAGCATCGGAATAAAACTGTAGATTTGTATAAGAAACATACAAACAAACATTCTTCTTAATATATATACTAGCAGAGGTACCCGGCGTTGCCCGGGAAAATTACACTTGTAGGTAAAGAGAACAATCTCAAAAAATTAAATTATAACTCCTAATTAGTTTAATAATAACTCAATCAATACAACACAGAGTGAAGGGGCTATCCATTCTGCGAAATATACGAAAAACAGGAAGTCTAGGTGTGATATACCGGGACTTTGTGTAAACTCTTCTTGATTTGCCTCGCCATTTCTGATCATCACCAGATACTTTAGACTCAACTTTTTCTTACCCTATACGTATAAGCTCTTATACCCTCTCGCTCTATTTGTAATCCCCGTTTTTCAGATGATTCAAATGCCCGTATTGCTTTTTCTGTTTTAGATGCAGAGTTTCGCTGACCAATACACGTTCTTTCTCTTTCCTTTCCAGACACATAAATTTTTGTCAGTCATCTGGACGTTTGATAGGGAGCTCAAGTTAGACACTTGTTACTCCTTTGCCTCTTCAATAGATGCTGCCTTATTAAAGTTCTGTCACTGCATTATCATGTTATGCTCATTATTAATAATTCTTGGAAACGAACGTTCAATCATCTCATTAAAAGCAAATCAGTTTCCAAAATATACACATTCACACAGAATATAGTCAAAATGTATTTTTATGAAATGTTTGGATTTCATTTGCTACCAAATATGCTAGGTGATAATCCCTGTGTGGCTCGGACTTTTGTTTTTTTGATTAGATTTTCCAATATCTTAAATATAAACACATGAAAACGCTTAGAATAATTACAGTAAAAATTTTAATGAAAATTCGGAAAATTTTTTTAATGGTTCACAATGGATGAACCTTTCCAAGGATGCAACTGCTATTCTAAATAATTTCTTACTCACGTAATCTTACTTTATATGTACACATGATTTTGTTGCAGTTCCCACTCTTCTCTCGATGTCTTGAAGCAAAACTTGGCCATTCATCACCTTGTGTAATCTAGCAGTCGCCGATTCTTCAATTTACTTGCTTACCATTTGCTCAATATAGCACGGAGCAAATGGACAGAGCAAATGTTTCCTCTGTCGTCTTTCCACTGTTTCTCAATAGTCTGCTAACTCTCCATTATCTCCAGTTACTGATCTTTTTAAAGATTTTCAAGAAATTATTAAGTACTAAGAACTCTCTTTTCTAAGAAAAGCCTGAATAACAGGAATTCTATGCATTGTTACAAATTGAAACTTATCCATATTGTACAAACTTTGCCTTGCATTATTGGTCATGAGATATTTCTCATTAATATGCCTTGTTATAACCATGAATATCGATTTTTTATCCGTAATTAATATATTTATGAAATCTGAGATAGACAGTGACCTTCCTCATGGTTTGAAGGTCAAGTATGCAAAATTACATCAAGATCGGAATAAAATTATAGATTTTTATAAGAAACAAACAAACAAACCCACAAACAAACATCCTTCTTCATATATATAGAAAGACTAGCAGAAGAACCCGGCGTTGCCTGGGATAATTACACATGTAGGTAAACAGAACGATCTCAAAAAATTAAATTATAACTCCCAATTGTTTAAATAATAACTGAACCAATACAGCACAGAGCAAAGGGACTATCCATTCTTCGAAAAATACCAAAAACAGAAATTCTAGATGATATACCGGGACTTTATGAAAACTCTTCTTCACTTGCCTCACTACTGCGGAGCATCTCCAGATTCTTTAGACTGAAGTTTTTCTTGCCCTTGATGTAGAAGCTCCCGTTGTTCAGATGTTTCAAATGTCCCTCTAACTTTTTCTGTTTTAGTTGATGAGTTTCTCTGACCAATACTCGTTGTTTCTCAGGCACATAAATTTTTGCCAGTCGTCTGTACATTTGATAGGGATCTCAAGGGAGACACGCCTGACACCTTTCCCTCATAAATAGATGCTGCCTTATTGGTGCTCTGTCACTGCATCATCATTTTATGCTCATTATTAATATTTTTTGGAAACGAATGTTCAATCATCGCATTATAAGCATCTAAGTGACCAAAATATACACATTCTCACAGAATATAGTCAGAATGTATTTTTATGAAATGTTTGGATCCAATGTGCTACTACATAAGCTAGGTGATAACCCTGCGTGGCTCAGACTTTTTTTTGGATTTTATTTGTAATATCTTAAAAATAACACATGAAAACGCTTAGAATAAAAGAGTAAACATTCTAATGAAAATGCGAAAAAAAAATTTTTAAAGGCTCACAATGGATGGACCTCTCCAAGGATGCCACTGCTAGTCTAAATAATTTTTTATGCACGTGTTTTTACTTCAGATGTTCACTTGATGTTGTTGCAATTCCTACTCTTCTCTCGATGTCTTGAAGCAAAACTTGGCCAGTCATGACTCCGATTTCCCACTGGTCGCCGTTTCTTTTATTTATTTCTCTCGTACTTGCTTACCATTTGCTCAATACAGCAGGAGCTAAAGGAGTGCTTCCTCTGTCGTCTTTCCACTCTTTCTCAATAGTTTGCTTACTCTCCATTATCTCCAATTACTGACATTTTTAAGGATTTTCAAGAAGTTGTTAAGTACTAAGAACTCTCTTTTCTAAGAAAAGCCTGAATAAACCGAATTCTATGCATTGTTTTAAATTGAAACTTATCTATATTTCACAAACTTTGCCTTGCATTTTTGGTCATGAGATATATATTGGTGATCTTTGCATAGTGTTGGTGCATTGCGTGTTGACACCATTGTTGATACCTACTGTTGCACAAACTTTTCTGTTGATACCTATTGTTGCACAAACTTTTCTATTGATACCTATTTGATTCTTATGTGCTACCAAATAAGCTAGGTGGCTGTGACTTTTTTTTTTAGATTATATTTTGCAATATCTTAAAAATTAACACATGAAAACGCTTAGAATTATTACAGTAAAAATTCTTACTGAAAATTTGAAAAAACATTTTTAAAGGCTCACAATGGATCGACCTCGCCAAGGATGCCACTGCTAGTCTAAGTAATTTCTTAGTCATGTAAACTTACTTTAGCTGTACACTTGATGTTGTTACAATTCCCTCTCTTCTCTCGATGTCTTGAAGCAAAATTTGGCTATTCGTCACTTTGTGCAGTCTAGCCGTTGCTGTTTCTTCTATTTACTTGCTTACCATTTGCTCAGTACAGCACGAAGCTAATGGAGTGTTTCCTCTATCGTCTTTCTACTCTTTCTCAATAGTCTACTAACTCTTCATTATCTCCCGTTACTGATCATTTTTAAAGATTTTCAAGAAATTTTAAGTACTAAGAACTCTCTTTTCTAGGAAAAGCCTGAATAATAGGAATTCTATGCATTGTTACAAATTGATATAATTTATATAATTTGCACAAACCTTTCTTTGCATTGTTGGTCATGAGATATACACTATATGATCACAAATATCCGGACACATGCACGTTTGCGCTCTAGCTACGATTTCATGGAAATCAATAGGGCGTTGCACATCCCTTTGCCCGAATCACAGCTTCCACCGTTCGGGAAAGACTTTCCACCAAATGCTGGTAGGTACTTTCCGGAATGTTCCTCCATTCCTCCCGAAGAGCGAGAATCAGTTCAGGTACAGAAGTTAGCCAATGTGATCTGGCCCGCAAGCGTCTTTCCAATTCATCCCACAGACTCTCTATAGGATTGAGGTCGGGACTTTGTGCCGGCCAACCCATTTCTTCGACCCCTGAGTCCGCAAACCACTGCTGTACACGCCTCGCTTTATGGCACGGAGCATTGTCGTGTTGGTAAAGAAATGGCCCGTTTCCGAAAAATTGCCACAACGTTGGAAGTGCACAGTTGTCTCAAACATTCAGATAACGGTCGGAGTTCATGATTCCTTGCACAGGAAGGAGCTGGCCCAGTCCGTACCATGAAAATGAGCCCCATACCATGACTCCTCCTCCTCCGAACTTGACTGTGCGCTCTGTGCACTCAGGTAAGAAGCGTTCTCCAGGTATGCGCCAAACACAAACTCGTCCATCGGATTGCCAGAGTGTGTAGCGAGATTCGTGTGTCCACATTACACGTTTCCATTGGTCCATTGTCCAGTTTCTGTGGGTTTTGCACCACTCCAGACATTGCTTGGCGTTGACCCTGCTGATGTGGGGCTTGTGGGCAGCAGCACGGCCATGGAATCCCATCGTGTACAGTTCCTGACGAATTGTCATGGTACTGGCAACATTTGCAGAGGCGTTTCGAAACTCTGTGGCAATTTTTTCCGCCGAAAACTTACGGTTGCTGCGGGTGACACGACGAAGCACTCGACGGTCTCTGTCCGTTAGTTTCTTGGGTCTACCGGTTCGTTGTTGATCCCCGGGTCTTTCATTTCATAATGACATCACCTACTGTTGACTTGGGTATCTGAAGAAGGCTGGAAATGTCACGCACGGACTTGCCGCATAGGTGACATCCAACGATGGTTCCACGAGCCAATGCCGAACGACCCATTCTTGCCAATGCCCAAGCAGAGTTGTGTCTGAAGGTGAGGGAAGCTATTTAAATAATGTGCAAGTCATTATCATGCGACATTGGGCCAATCGATGATCTGTGAGGGGTCTCCGGATATTTTTGATCATATAGTGTATATTGTTGGTCCGTGCAGAGTACTTGTGAATTACGTGTTGATGGTATCGTTGATACCTATTGTTGCACAAACTTTGCCTTAAATTGATGGTCATGAACTATTTCTCATTTATATGCCCTGCCATAACCATGAATATCGATTTTTTTATCAATAATTATTATTTTTCCGACATCTGAGGTAGACAATAACCTTTCTCATACTTTGAAGGTCAAGTTTGCAAAATTTCATCAAGATCGAAATAAAACTGTAGATTTGTATAAGAAGCAAACAAACCCACAAACATCCTTCTTTATATACGAAGAAGATTGTAAAGCCTTCAGAAATGACTTGAAATTTATTGTGAATTGTTTCTTTAAACAATCGCTTATAAGCTGCCGACTCAATTTGTACTGCATTGTGAGCCTTTTTTAAACCAAATCAATCTTTATTTCCGTTTAATATTATTTCACTTTTATGTTCTTTTAATGCTGTAGTCTTGCTGCTCTTGGAGTCACTTCACCTATCATTTACTCATCACTGTGTGTATTTTTATTGTATTTTGAACGCCAATTCAATACTCTGAATTGGAATTATTTATTATCTTTTGAAACCTTATCAAGTGAGGCATATCTGCTTTGTAAGATATATCCTTTAATCACTTGGAGGTGGGCTATGATTTTCCAATAATCAAGGTGGGATATTCCTTCACTTTTATCCTGTTTGGAAGGTTTTTGCATTCTTCATCATTTTGTGCTGTGGAGTTTTTAGTTACTGTAGTTATAAGACTTGCCAGTTTTTCTTATGCCCTAACATTTACTTTGCTCTGTGTAGCAGATTTTTTTTTGATGTAGAATACGTGTTACGTTTCGAGTCTAGGATGCCACGCTTAAATCGTGAATGTCACGAAAAGTGTTGATCACGAAAACCTTAATAACGTGAAAATTATTAATGATAGAAGAAGGATCGATATCGCATTCCATAGAGTATAGAACAAAGCATGGTTTAGACCATCACTGATTTCGTGCTGACCTCACTGGCTGACGCAATCGCAGTGCAAAGTTCAGTCAGAAAATCTGCTCTATGGCGGATAATAAATTAATCTAGCTCCGTCTTCCTTTGAGCCACTACGACGTTTGAGATGTCATTTGTTTTATTGTTTTGCGCTGTATAAAATAGCTTACAATGTAAACCTCAATATTTAATAGTGTCTAAGATATCGGCTTTCGAAGTGTAGTAATATCGCAAAAATTACAGAATTTCCAAATTTATGCCTAATAATCACGAGATAAATTATAAAAACTGTCACAGAAATATAGATCGAGAGATGGGGAATCCAAAAAGACCCGGATGTCCGATGTTGATCGTCAATGGGCTCAACAGGAACGACTCAAATCTGAGGCGGCGCGCCGCCAAGATGAACTATAGCTTGATGACATAAACGTTACTTCATGGAGTGATAGAATACAACCAGTGGAAGTCTATAACGAGCCATAACCGTCAACATTAACAGCATCTTCATCAAATATAATTTAAGTAAGGAGCGACATATATGCGAAAATTTGGGTAACTGAGGTCATATTTCGTTTTATATTCATTGACAATGAATTTGGTAATGAATATAATAGATTTTACTTTTGAGAAGGATTTAGAGTACCCACATAACGGTAGTGTGATATGTTTGCTCCATCAGTTTCATCAGTCCAATGTGAAAGATTTCATGCTGTGACTTCATTGTAAAACAAATTTAAAACTGTTAGACACGCTGCGGATGTGTGCCTAAGACGCGGGATGTAGTATCTTATGCATCAACCATTTGATGAGATACATTTGTAGAGTAAACTCTAATATTTCGACCGTTTTGCCAGAACAGATACACAAAGCTAAGAAGAGATGTGTAGTGATGGACAAAGAAGATTTAGATGAAAATTTAACGGGCTAAATCTATGAATCAAAAATATCATGAGAGACCGGCAGAGTTAGATAGCAGAAGTTTAGCTCATTTTATTGCATGATATACACAGGTAATGAATATAAGACATATAAAGAGAAAAGATGTTGATGATAGAGATGGGCATGAAGCCACTGAACAACAAAATACTGATAATGAAAACGATGGAGCCGATGAAATGTTTAGTTCAAACATCAATACATAGGTCTGATAGGTCTTAGCTTTCTTACACCACAATTGGGATAAGTATTGAAACCACCACCTTTTCCCTTTCTTCATATTTGACTCCCTCACAAAGTCAATTCCAGCAGTCGTTGCTGAGTTCATCATTAGATTAACTAATTCCTTTAGTTTTTCGTCTGGCTCTTGCGTGCTGGCAAAATTCCCCCATTCAGTTCTGTCCAGTACTCTATTATATTCATATATCATAATGTTTTTAACCAGGCTCGTTATTTTTAACCGAACCTTAATTATAACTCATTCACAACTTAAAAATCAGGTCTCTGATAAGAGAAATATGATACAAATGTCAACAGACTAGAATCAATATCAAATCTGTAGTACTGCCACCCAATGTAGTAGGTGATTCGATGGGCATGTAATCTAAATTGAAACGTTAATTCACAAGCCAAGAACTGTAAGTTTAATATAGCATGTACATTGAAGTCTCCAAATGTCATTATTTGCACAACAGTGTCCACTTCCATGTTGTCTTTGATAGGTGTAGTTGCTGGTGAATATTTAATCATCGCACTGAACAACAATTTTGCCATATCAGAAATCGAACAGTAGAATGATTTGAAACAATGCCTAGAATAAATCTCACCATACTTTAACCATACAAATATTACCGATACCAGCGTCAATCAGTCATCTATAGTATGACCAGTCTATCAGTGTATGTTCGCATTCGGTTAAAGAGTTAATATTTCTGAAGATCGCAACACCGCATGCTTTCCTGTAACTTATTACACCATGTTTGGTGAGTGCATCGGATCTTATACAACCAGACAGATTCATTTGTGTCCTCAATTCGAATCCATCTACACTGTCATATCAATGACCAGCACCCCTTCAAGGCACACGCATGGTTCGCCCCAACAAGGATTACACATTGCAAAATTTGCATAAAAAGCTGAGAAAGCTTTAAAGCAGGTGCATCAAACGGCAGGTGCAGTAGCCTCAACATGGGTAAACGTCCGGATTTAACGGAACTCCAAAAAGAGTGGCACCAAAGCGGAAACGGCGCGATTTGTGAACTGTTCACGGTCCGCTGTAGTGAAGGTGTACAAAAAGTGGACAGCAGGGACAGAAATCGCGTCCCAATGCCATCACTGTAAAGGGTCACGAGCCATCGACCAACGGGATGAGTAGTGCCTATGACGAATCGAAAAGGTGACAGGACAACCAAAGTTTATCAACTGACCACCAGATACAACAGTGGTGCCAACATATGTGTATCTGACATTACCATTGAACGCACCCAGCAATGCATGGTTGCTGCACCCATGTTGACCAGGGGTCATCGTCAACAACGCCTAGACTTTGAACGTGATCACCGCCATTGGACGACAGACGAGTGGGCTAAGGTCGCCTTCTCCGATGAGTCAAGGTTTATGTTCCATAAGATTGACGGGCGATGGCGAGTGTGTCGTCAACGCAATGAAAAGAGACTGCAGGAGGCCATTGTGTGCCGGAAAGAGGCTGGTGGGGGGTTGTGTGGGTGTGTGTGGGATCTTCTGGTTGGGAATAGTTAGGTCCACTGACTCGCCTAGAGAGCAATTTGAGTGCCTATGGCTATCTGTCAATCGTAGCAGTCCAGGTGCACCCGCATATGCTCACGATGTTCCCCCAATGTGATGGTGTGTTCCAGCAAGACAATGCACCATGCCAGAAGGCACGTCTCCTTCTGGATTGGTTCGAGAAACACTCTACTGACTTTCGAGTGCTCCGCTGGCCCGCTAATTCGCCGGACATCAATCCAATCGAACATCTGTGGGAGCACCTTGATCGCCATGAACGACATCTGGACCCTCCATTTATGATTCTGGAATCTCTGTGGATAGCGCTTCAAGCGGAATGGACTGCCATACCATCGGACACATACCGCGCACTTCTTGCGTACATGCCACAACGCCTAGCAGCACTTATAGCAGCGAAGGGTAGCTGCTCCTATTACTAAGTGGGTGATCATAATTCAGTGATATGTCAGTGTATATGTACAGTTTCACCTACATTCATCCAAGTCTCACTTATTGCCAAGAAATCAGATTTAATAAATACTGCGCATACGCTATTAAATACTGTTCATTGAGATTGGTAACTACAATGTTTAAAATATTCCGTAGTTCAATGGAATCATCATTATTGTTGTAGCTAAAAGTATCGTTGTTTGTATTTTTGACGTAGAATACGTCTTACATTTCGAGACTAGGATGCCACGCTTCAGTCCAATGTGAATGATTTCATGGTGTGAATTCCATTGTAGAACAAACTTAAAACTGTTAGACACGCTGCGGATGTGTGCCTAAGACGCAGGATGTTGTATCTTCTGCGTCAACCATTTGATGAGCCACATTTGTAGAGTAGTCTCCAACATTTCGACCGTTTTACCAGAACAGATACACATTGTTAAGAAGAGATGTGCAATGATGGACAAAGAAGATTTAGATGAAAATTTAACAGGCTAAATCTATGAATCAAAAATTTTATGAGAGACCGGCAGAGTTAGATAGCATAAGTTTATCTCATTTTATTGCATGATATACACCGGTAATGAATATAAGACATATAAAGAGAAAAGATGTTGATGATAGAAATGGGCATGAAGCCACTGAACAACAAAATACTGATAATGAAAACGATGGAGCCGATGTTTAGTTCAAACATCAATACATATAGACGCAGAAATGTGGGCACAGAGTGATTAAATACCGTCATTATAGCATCGATGACACAACAGCAAGCATGAAGTTGTAGATGTATTAGAAGTACACAAATTCACATAATTGTACGAGGTGAACGTTTTAGCCAAAAGGAAAGAATACGAAATGAACAGATGGGAGATCTTAGAGAACTGTGCAAGAAAGACGATCACATTGCAAACAACTTGCAAAGAAAACAAAATGAAAGATGAGTATAAGCTAAGTGTTGTTGGCGAGGCGCGTTATGAAAACAACGATGACTTCGAATACGAGACCGGCAAGTGTATCGCACTTGTAAGAATGCGTAGCAAAGTGATGTCCAAACATCTGCAGAGTAATCTGAACACAGAGAGTTGACCTTAGAATTTATACCCAGAATATGCACACGCATTAGCGAATGCAAACATGTGTACTTGGCCGTACTGCTGGCAATGGCAAAATATTTACGACAGAAATTCATCATAGAAACATTAAACCTTAAATTGATTCGAACTTGAACGGGAACACTCTGCACTGTTGTCACGTGTCAGTAGAAGGTAGATGAAAAGACAGAAGTAAGGATACACAAATTGCAACAAAATAATATAATGTATTCGTCTAGAATAACAAATATCTTATACTTCGTCCCGAAGTGAAAAGGTAATGAAACACAAGCTTATAAGACCAGACCTAGTGATCAATAGAAAAATCACTGTAATAGCTAATATACTAAGAGAGTTCCAAATCAGATAGGCCCTTGAATAGAGAACAACACATATTGCACAACACAGCATATCAAGGAGCCTTGAACAAGCGGTCGTAAACGTAGCGACCCGTGCCTGCATAAAACTCGTGCAAGAAATTAACGTAATTAGCACTTAACGTGGGCAAGCTTGAATGTAGTCAAGAACACTGTGAACACTAATTGCACATGAAACCACAGAAAACTACTTGCCGACCAGAACCAAATGCACAGTCCTTAATTACAGTTTTTATTCTTGAAGCGCACTGTCGTCAACGCAGGAAAATTCAATTAATAGAAGTTTAATTGATAAGTACGAACAGTGTTATCTTTGAAGTGCGCTGACGTAAAACTCGGAGAAATGCAATCCTCCGCAATTTAATTTAGAAGTTCATTGAAATTAACCAAAGAGTCGTTAGCGAAAATTTGGGGTATAAAAGAATAGCAGGTGACGCCTAACGCCCCCAAAGTTCAGTTAGGAAAAAAAGGATTAGCTTACCCGCTGGTCGCCTTTGGATATTGCCGTTAGTTGAACGCTAACAATTGCTGAATCGGTCCTTCGATGCAGCCGAGATCGTCCAATACAAATCCATGAAATCCAAACGGGAAAATTCCGAACGATGGCGCAATAGCCATGGAAATCCTCTTCGTTTCCTTGCGCCGTAGAAAATTTCCCTCGTGGAAAAAACTGAAGTGCACTAAATTATCATAGTGCAAGTAAAGACATCGATATGCGGGAACTGAGATGTTCGCATTCAGAAACCTCCATCCTCGCTCCGATGCCGTAATTTCGTTAACGTTAACAGTTTTTGCGAAACGTTTCCTAGTTCCATCTTGATGGATTGCGTTCCTAGATTCTGAAGATATTTCCGGAAACAGAAACGTCAAATCTCTCGAGACTTCCGCCCCGCTTACGCACTTCCGCGCACGGGCGTTTTCATTATCTCGCCTCGGGTTGATCGCGTCGGCTGGCTTCGTTCTCTGCCGAGACCCCCGAGCATTCTCATTTGATGTCACGGCCGTTTTTGTTGGATACACGTATCTCGTTTTATGATGCTTAAAAACGGACCGGGACAACTGTTTAGAAGCTGTACACTCTGTATCACAACGCTAAGCAAAAGGGTCAGTGGATTGACTCCTAAGGGCCTACAATAATATCATCGCCAATTCTTTTCTGTGAAATGTGTAATAATTATTAAGATAAGTTTGGTAAGTTCAGACGAGTGATACCCAATATCGTCGACAATTCATTTCACTTGTCACGAGTGATGTGCCAGAGTATTGAAATATTCTCAACTAGACTGGCCAAGACCGGTAATGGTGAAAGATTGCTTCCTCAGGAGAAAGCAGTTGAGTTAGAGAAGATTTAAAAGTTAACAATGATGCACCCGATGTAGTTAGGCTGTTTTCATCGCAACAGCAGCGTTGATGCTCCCAACAAGGATGATATCATGTGTAATAATTTGTTCTGACAGTAATAAAATTAATGGTTATGACCGCAGAAGTGAATTATATACAGCAAGAACAAAACTACACAACATGGGTATTGGCGAATTACCAGGCTTGCAATATCCTACATACTTGTCTATTGACTAACCTTCGATGAAAAAGTTCAGAGACGAATACGAGAGATTGGAATCGCACATGCTACTAACATTCACTAAACGCGTAAAAATTTTCAGAATAAAAATACAAACGACGATACCGTTACCTACAACAATGATGATGATTCCATTGAACAACGGAATATTTTAAACGTTGTAGTTACCAATCTCAATGCACAGTATTTATTACATCGGATTATTTGGCAATAAGTGAGACTTGGATGAATGCAGGCGAACCTATACATATACACTGTCATATCATTGAATTATGACTACCCGCTTAGTAATAGGAGCAGCTACCCTTCGCTGCTATAACTGCTGCTAGGCGTTGTGGCATGTACGCAAGAAGTGCGCGGTATGTGTCCGATAGTTTGGCAGTCCATTCCACTTGAGGCGCTATCCACAGAGATTCCAGATGCCGTACATGGCGAACAAGATGCTTCCACAGATGTTCGATTGGATTTATGTCCGGCGAATTAGCGGGCCAGCGGAGCACTCGAAAGTCAGTTGAGTGTTCCTCGAACCAATCCAGAAGGAGACGTGCCTTCTGGCATGGTGCATTGTCCTGCTGGAACACACCATCACATTAGGGGAACATCGTGAGCATATGCGGGTGCACCTGGACTGCTACGATTGACAGATAGGCATAGGCACACAAATTGCTCTCTAGACGAGTCAGTGGACCTAACTATTCCCAACAGAAGATCCCCCACTCATGCACACTACCCCCCACCAGTCTGTTTCCGGCACACAATAGCCTCCTGCAGTCTCTTTTCATGGCGTTGACGACACACTCGCCATCGCCCGTCAATATTATGGAGCAAAACCTTGACTCATCGGAGAAGGCGACCTTAGCCCACTCGTCTGTCGTCCAATGGCGGTGCTTACGTTCAAAGTCTAGGCGTTGTTGACGATGACCCGTGGTCAACATGGGTGCAGCAACCATGCATTGCAGGGTGCGTTCAACGGTAATGTCGGATACACATCTGTTGGCACCACTGTTGCACCTGGTAGTCAGTTGATAAACTGTGGCTCTCCTGTCATCTTTTACGATTCTTCGTAGGCACCGCTCACCCGGTTGGTCAATGGCTCGTGACCCTTCACAGTGATGGCATTGGGACGCGATTTCTGTCCCTGCTGCCCACTCTTTGTACACCTTTACTACAGCGGACCGTGAACAGTTCAGAAATCGTGCCGTTTCCGCCTTGGTGCCACCCTGTTACATCCGGACGTTTACCCATCTTGAGGCTCTTGCACCTGCCGTTTGATGCACCTGCTTTAAAGCTTTCTCAGCCTGTTATGCAAAGTTTGCAATGTATAATCGTTGTTGGGGCGAACCATGCGTGTGCCTTGAAGGGGTGCTGGTCATAATTCATTGATATGACGGTGTAGATGGATTCGAATTGAGGACACAAATGAATCTGTCTGGTTGTATAAGTTCTGATGCACTCACCAAACATGGTGTAATAAGTTATAGGAAAGCAGTCGGTGATGCGATATTCAGAAATATTAACTCTTTAACCGAATGCAAACATACACTGATAGACTGGTCAAACTATAGATGACTGATTGACGCTGGTATCGGTAATATTTGTATGGTTAAGGTATGGTAAGATTTATTCTAGGCATTGTTTAAATCATTCTACTGTTCGATATCTGATATGGCAAAGTTGTTGTTCAGTGCGATGATTGAATATTCACCAGCAACTACACCTATCAAAGACAACATGGAAGTGGACACTGTTGTGCAAATAATGACATTTGGAGACTTCAATGTAGATTCTATATTAATCTTACAGTTCTTGGCTTGTGAATTAACCTTTCAATTTAGATTACATGCCCATCGAATCACTTACTACATTGGGTGGCAGTAGTACAGATTTGATATTGATTCTAGTCTGTTGACATTTGTATCATATTTCTTATCGGAGACCACTAGTTTGTAAGTTGTGAATGAATTATAATTAAGGTTTGGTTAAAAATAACGAGCCTGGTTAAAAACATTATGATATATTGCAAGTATATTGAACATTTTATGTCAGAAATTAAAATTTTTAAATTGTATTGTACAAAATGATTTCTTATTCGCCATGTAGCCATAAGCGTATTCTACGACTTAACTAGCGGCCGTGTCCCAACACAGCCCCGTACAATTTTTTTTAGATAATTTGCAAGAGAGGAGAATACGGATGTTTACAGGAATTAATAACCACCATTTTACGCCAATGTAGGAAACACACCGGCGATGATAATTATTACATACTAAAGGGAGTCTAATTGAACTGGCAAAACGTATCGAGTAAGAGTGAAAATTATTATGTGAAATAATAGGCAATGAAGAAGACAGATTTAAATGGTGATTGGTAACCTTGTAAATAAATAGAATTCGATACTCAACATGGATTTGTTCCCAAAAGAAATGTTGAGACCGCCTGCTGTTAGCTCCTCGAATATGTATCCCTAGAAATGGCCTCTAATAATCTTGTAGCAGCAGTATTTATTGACTTTGCTATGGCATTCGATTCGGTTCCAGTTGAAGGCTTATTACACAAATTATTTCA
>JAHWFO010036506.1:0-31801 GCA_023313115.1 Rhysida immarginata
GGCTTAGTGGCATGGTCTTTGGTTTGATGTCTTGAAGGCCATAATCATGCAGGATTTGCTTGATATGTGCCTGTGACAGATGAATTGAACCGTTCACTTGTGACACACTCATACCTAGCAGATGCTTTACCACTCCTAACTCCACGAGGTTGATTTCTTGTTTCACTTTGTCCATGATGGAGGTTAGGATGGAGACATTTGTTGTTGCTGCCACGATGTCATCCACGTAGACTGTTAATAGAATGGTGCACCCAGCATTGGTGTAGTAGAAAAAAAACAATCGTCTGCTCTGGATGGAGTGAATTTTAATCGGGTAAGAAGCTGACACAATTTTACGTACCAGTAACTTCCACTTTGCTTGAGGCCGTAAAGTGATTTACGTAATTTGCAGACGTGATTAACTGGCGTTGATAATCCCTTGGGTGGCGATAGATATATGGTGTGGTCTATCGGTGCGTGAAGATATGCACATTTGACGTCATAATGGCGTAGTGACATCCCTGTATTTGCAGCTATGGCAAACAGTAAGCGGAGGGATTCCATTCTGATAACAGGTGAAAAAAGTTAACTCATACTGGCTCCCGTAGACTTGTGACGAGCCGATAGCCACCAACCTTGCCTTGAATCTGGACACCGAACCATCAGGATTGTATTTGATGCGGTAGATCCATTTGCTCTTAAAAATTTTGACATTTGGTGGTGGAAGCTCTAAATCCCAGACATTATGAAGTATGAGTGAATTCAACTCATCTTGCATGGCCTCTTCCCATTGATGATGTTGGGGAGAAGCGAGTGCTTGTTCATAAGAATGGCGTGTGATTGGCGGAGTGATTTAGCAAGTCGGAGTCAGTAAAGTCAGGATGACATAAGGCTGCACGCTGTTTTTCTGCCTTCTCTTTTAATCTTTGTGAACGTCGTGATACCGGTTGTGGGACTTCAACGGGTGGTTGGTTTACTGGTGATTTAGACGAAGAAACTGTAGCATCTTCCATCGATGTGGTTTCTGATGGAGGTGTGACCGCTAGCATGTCCTCAGTATCAGATAGGACCTGCATTCTTGTCTCGTCTAATATTAAAGTGGGTGAGATTGGCGGTACGCTCTGAATGATATGTGGTTCATCAGGCTGTGGTGCTTCAAAGACTGGGGGTTCCATATGAATTGGAAATACCAGAGGAACAGATAATGGATCTGATTTTCTTGTAAACTCTGGAAATACCTTAGGAAAGAAACGAACGGTACGTGCTCGTAAAAACTTGCTGTCATTGAGCGCATAAATAAGGTACCCAGGAGATGAAGCTGAGTATCCCATAAAAACACCACTTTTGGCGCGAGCGTCAAATTTTGATCGGTGCGACTTGGGTAAATAATAGTATACCAGGCAAATGAAAGGAGCTCGATATTTGATTGTCGGTTTCTTTTTGGACCATATCTCTTCAGGGGACTTAGTTTGACCTCGTCTGGACAAAGAATTCAGATTAAAAACTGCTGTAGTCGCAGCATGGTCCCAGAATCGGTGCGGAACTTTTGACTATGCAAGAAGAACTCGAATTCCATCGCAAATGGAGCGTACGGTTCTCTCAGCAACACCATTTGACTGGGGGTTCTCAGGAACGGTGAATTGTTGTGATATGCCTTGCTTCGTACAGAACTCACTTAGCTCCGCATTGGTGAATTCTGTTCCATTATCGGAACGTATATACGCCAGATTTTGTCCTGTAGAGCGTTGTAGCCTTAATATTAAGTCTATTAACGCTTTTGGCACTTCACTTTTTGTTGGAGTAGCACAAACAAGTTTTTCGTGAGAAGTCATCGACGGCTACTAACAGGAATTTGTTTCCATGGATAGAAGTGGTAGGCATTGGTCCCACTGTATGCACGTAAAGTAGCTGTAAAGGACGTGTTGACCGTTCACCTTGTACAATGTTGTGAGGGGCGTTGCATAATCGTGCCTCAAGACATGCAACACATGGTTGGTCATCAATTAATGGCGGCAAAACTTCAAGACTGCGCATGCTATGATGTTTCACGGCTGCGGTGAGTTTTTTTGATGACGGGTGGCCCAACGCATTGTGAAAATCGCTATAAGTGACAGCCATTGAAAGTAATGGGGGGTCCGTTCGGGAAGCTGAATGGATATTTGAGACCACGGGAAGAAATGGGAGGTCCTCCACGCCCTCCTGCGCAGCGATGGTCATGCCCTTGGGTGAAGTAATGGAATAACCAGTTGGGCCGAAGTGAAAACTGTAACCCTGCTTTGATAATTGACTCATGGAGACAAAATTAAGGCGCGCGTTTGGGGCATAAAGCGCGTCATGGAGTTTTAAAACTGCTCCTGAATCTAATAACACGCTTGCCGCACCAGTACCGATGGCAGCAATCGTTTACTTAGGGTCTGCAGTATGTATCCGCTTATGGCAGCTTTGAAAAGAGTCAAAGAATTGTTTTTCTTTAATTACGTGAAATGAGCTGCCCATGTCAACTATCCAATCCTTGTTCGGAACACCAACACAGTTGGCTGCAGGTTTCTTGCTTTGTCCTTTTGTACCCGATTTGGGAGGCTTACGCTTAGGACGTGAAGCTGATGCACGAGGCATGCGCTTTGTTGATGCAGGATCCTGCGAACGAGGGGGTATCGCGGTGCGTGAAGTAGCTAGACCTGCAGTTGTATAATAAATTTTAGACGGACAAACCGTTTTTACGTGTCCTCGGCCTCCACAATTATGGCATGTTACGTCATTTGTTCGACGGGCATTTGGATGAGGACGGGGGGGAAGAAACAAAGGTGGGACACGAGGCTACACCTATTGAGGAATTTAGCGTGGTGTGCTCCTTGAAAACTATATTTAGTTGACTCAGGAAGGTTTCAATTGACATTGATGGGTTTGATTGGACCGCGAGTCTCAATGGAGTATAAGTTGAGGGTAGACCTGCGACCATATGGTCAATCAAAATTTTATCATCCAGAACCATGGATACGGCTCCAGCCTGAGCACGGATTTGTAGCGCTCTTGCTACATAGGCATTCGGATCATCAGCATCTAAGAAACGCAAGGCTGAGAGACTCCGCATTATTTCAGCCTGTGTCACTGAATCCGGCCTTCCATATCGACGCTTAATTGCTTCCCACAATGTATAGGGATTGTCATCTTGAAGCATGATGACAATATCATCACTCACCATACTCAGGAAGTAATGCCGTACTCTTGCCAAATCAAGGCGCACAGATGAGCTGGCTGATGCTTCTGTAGGGAGAGAAGTCTTTTCTTGGACATATTTAACTAGCCCTTTGGTTTCGAGAAAGGTTAAAACTCGATATGTCCATTGAATATAATTGGCACTCGTTGGCCTAGGGAGGGAACGACCCTCTTCAAAATATGATTCCTCCATATTGTATTAAAATAAAAGAAAGAAACCACGCTCTGCTACCATATGTTCATAGGGGGAAGCAAAAAATAATATAATATTTAAGGGGTGATACTTTAAAAGAAACTCCGAAACTTAAGAATGAACATGGCTCGTTAAAGACTTATTTTGGTTTTTAAAAAAAAGCAATATTTATTTTTAAAAGATCAAAAAATATTCTATACAAAAGAATGTTCTATACAATATGGTTAATTGAGGAATAGGCATTGCGATCTCAATTACAAAGGGAAAAAATATTTCTCGGAATACAATAAGGAAATAATTCAATGTACGTTAAATACAGCAAAACACTGTAACGAGAAATATTAATCGCTACATGAGTGAATTAACTTCAAATATAAAAAAGAATTGAGACAGACCAATCTTCTATATATATAAAGAAGGATGTTTGTGGGTCTGTGGGTCTGTGTGTGGGTCTGTGTGTGGGTCTGTGGATCTGTGTGTACGTTTTTTATACAAATCTTCAGTTTTATTCCGATCTTGATAAAATTTCGCATACATGACCTTTAAAGCATGAGGAAGGTCACTGTCTACCTCAGATTTCGGAAAAATAATAAATATCGATAAAAAATCGATATTCATGGTTATGGCAAGGCATATTAATGAGAAATATCTCATGACCAACAATGCAAGGCAAAGTTGGTACAACAATAGGTATCAACAATGGTATCAGCACGCAATTCACAAACACACTGCATGAACCAACAATATATATCTCATGACTAACAATGAAAGGAAAAGTTTGTGCAAGTGTAATTATCCCGGGCAACGCCGGGTACCTCTTCTAGTTCCTTATAAAGAATAAGGAAAAGAAATTTCAAATTCCCATTAAATGTCTAAAGAAAGACTGAGAATGATGATTATTAATGGGGAATAAAAAAAATGAAATTGTGCAGCATGGCGTCCCTTATGCGCGTTATGGTTGAAATAGCATTAAAAGAAATTTCATTATTACCTTATGGGGTAACCCGCAAAACAATGCTGCTCGATAAAGAATCATGGCTGCGGCGAGAAAGTGAGAAATTCAATAAGAAATTAAACATCATCGGCAGGGTAAGAGTAATTCGCAGAGCATTGGAATGAAAATAATAAATGGGCGTTAAACGCCATGCTGCAAACAAGGAATGACGTGGAGGACCAGAAGGAGGGACGACTGGTCAAGCCAGTTGCTGGAAGTGGTCTGTCTGAAAATAAAAAAATCAGTAACCACGGCAGGAACGTCAACAATAGTGGGACACACATCCTCGTGCTCACGAAAATTATTCGCGAGGGACAACTGGCTGCCGACAGTGATAATCACGTGGAGATATTTTAATTAACATTCATTAAAACAATATATACTCAACAATCACTGTCTGCAAAAACGGTAAAAAAAACTTAATAAAAAATAGAAACTGACATTATATCTATTTTTACATAAAAATCTGAGTTTTCCCGAACAATGATGTTCCCCATTTCATCCGCCATTTTCTAACTCAACTAAGTCGCGAATATTTGCACCCTGAATTTGCACTATTTACGATGATGTTGTAACGCCCCGTTTTTCCGGCAACGCACAGTACAATAAATAAAATTTATCTCACCCCCTTATTAGTTATTACCCTGAACAGTAATTAACAAAGCTCTATAAGAGTAGATTTAAATGCTATATGTATATATTCTTATTTACAGGATATCAAATAACTCCATGTACCACGCCTTCGAGATACAAAACAATGCTTTATTCCTCTTATGATACTGCTTTCTCTAAATACAAGCTCATACATTTGGGTTCACTTTTCAGGCAGGTAAAACTCTCAACATTCAGTTCTAACTTCTGTTATTTTTTTTTGGCATAAAACTTTATGAGCTTCACAACATTCATGCGGGGTTTCAACGCATAAATACTTAAGATAAAACATATTACCTTGTCTTCAAGTAGGCTCTAGTATCTTTTATACAGGTATAAAGGCAGTCGCATATGTTTTTTTTTTGCAGAGTTTCGCTCGAAAACAAAAAAAATATATTTATATTAGAATATTGCTTACTTCAGACATTCATGACTCTAAGCAAACTAAACATTAATTATACATCCAAAATTCGTTAGGTTTGGTCATCTAATAGTTCAATCTGTAATCAATTCTATATGCATCCCCTTTTTTTGGCTTAAGAAATCTTTCCATGACGACTAGTTTTTCACAGTTTTTCAATATGCCCCGGGTAAGGTATTAATAGTTGTCATTTACAAAGCTGCAGTCAAGGTAAGTCGACGGGGGAGGCACAGGTAAGTCAGAGGGAGGGAGGGGATTTTCTTTTCAGGTTATGGTTAATGATATTAGTGTAGGTTAGGACCGCCGAAATTACCTACTTCCTTGCTTGATTATGTCTTCGCCTTCTGAAAAACTTTGGTCTTGCTTCGTAATTCCCATAGGACGAGGTCTTCCCATGTTTTGAGTAGCATCTCTGCGCTCAGTATCGCCTTGATAGCTTTTATTGGTTTCCAGCCCTTCCAAATTCCGTGCGCTGTTGATGTGGGCCGTTTTCTAGCTACCTAATACAAAACCCAAAAACACTTGGCAGTCTATTTTTAACACAAAATTCATGGCCATGAATGATTTCTACCTTACCAGATTTATGGGACAAGTTCGATAATTGTAGTACGTTATCCTCTCGTTCAGATTTCAGATCCGAACATTGTATTACTGACGTGTTCGCGGAATTTAAATGGATACATTTAAAAGCTTCCATCTGCACATGAATTATCTGTAGCCTGTCCATTTCTTTATTATCATGTCTTTAATACACTCAATGATATCCTGGACTATCCGCACAGGTCCATGTATATCGGATGCCATTCCCCACATGGCATCTTAGTCAAAAAAAACTAAGATCTCTTCCAAAAATACAAAAAAGGGGAATCTCCCTACGTCTTCGAACGACCACGTCTCTTTTTTTCCTCCTCGAGGTAAATTAAACTCAACAACGTCTGCATCGCATGAGCTCATTGTAACTTTCAACAATCCCTCGGACCCTTCTCTTGTTTCTTTTAAACAATACATTTCTATGTTAACAAGGATATCTCCGTTTTATAAGTCTTTTAAATGTCAGTTTTCTTTTTTTAATCCTTTCATTTTAATTCACTCTGGATAAACATTTACGTAATTAATTTCCGCAGATAGTATAATACCGCTCCTCAACTGAGACACTCTGGAAACTCGGGGTTCTAACTATAGTAAAAAAAGGCACTCGTGGTAGATCATCGCCATGATCGTTTTTTTTTTTTTTTGAAAGCTCAATTCAATAATAATAAAAAAAAACACACAACAAAATTACCGTTCAGCAATTTTGTGGGGTGTTACAATGCAACAATGTATTACATTTCAATGCGGAGGCCTTCTCTCTCGGTGGTCACGCTCCATCTTGGATGTTAACAATCAGCGTGTTCCGTTTATTGGAAACAGTGAAGGTGGATTGTTGGACTACGTCACTTCCGTAACGGGTAAAAAACGTTTCATGCAAGGATTTTACTCTCCAAGTTGTTGGCGCCGCATAAGAAGCTTCACTTCAAAAATTGAGCTTAATACGCATAAAAGAAGATGGATATAATAGCAACAATCTTGTTTTGTATCAATATTCCTATGTTGGTATCTCTGCTACTCCCATAGCAGTCACCATCGGTAAGTGGCTTAGCTCCTTCTCTCACTCAAAATGCTGATAAACGCGTATTCACGAACTCAGAAAAACTGCTTCAAAAAATGCGGGAGCTATGCCACATGGTTGCAGTTCACATGATAGATGACAGATAGCAGGAGAAGATTAGAAATTGCGAAAACTAAAATTTTCAAGATTTGTGGCATAGCTCCCCCTCTCACTAGATCCCTCAATTGTTTCCCCTGAAACAGACAACCTCAATGTTTCGATAAACACCATGAGTACCTTTGCAGACCTCAATGCCTGCCAAACAGACGATGAAAAGTTCAACAGGGAAAAAACGACCTTATCGCCCACTTACAAACCTCCATAACCCAAAAAGATGAAGAAATTGCAGAGTGAAACGGCAGCTAACAAACAAACCAGAAGAAACAGAAGTTCCAACAACCAAAACCCCGGACGACCAAGAAAGACAGCTCCATCAGCGACACCCGAACCGAACCCAAAACCCCACCAAACATCTCTTCGCCCCACATGCGAAAAATGCACCCAAGGCTTAACGTCAATGGCAAGACTATCCGGCAACAAAGACTCACTATTACAATTTTTAATCGACCATTAAACAAAAAAACAATCAATAAACTGTTTCAAATGCGGCCAACCATATGAACTCTACAAACAGAACCTGCAGTTCCGCTGCCGAAAACAGAGGCCGCGAAAAAGTCATTGAAAAATGCGAAAGCACCCTTATTAGCAAACACATGGTCAGACAACACCAAACTTACAATAGAAAAAGTATGCATCATAACATCAATCATACTAACAAGAAACGGGCTTGCCTGCCACCACCCCGGCAACAGTTACTCACAAGAAACGGGCTGCTCAAACCACACCATACTCGACTAGTACATTTTATATATAAAGTGTTCATTGACGACATAATGACGGAAGAAAAAACAAAGGAGCAAAAATAGCGACGGACCAGGCACCAAAGGTGAGGTAGATGAGGCGAAGGTGGGAAAAAGAAAAAACAACCAAGGCAGCATAATTGAGGGACAATGGATTTTTGGAGGAATCCAAAGGGACACACGCTTTGGAATGTTTCATAATCCCAGTCGAAAAAAGTGACGCCATCACAATCATCGCAACCATAAATAATCTCGGACAGCTGACGAGCATTTCTGTTACTGGATCCGAAACTATTCAAACACCTCACAATAAATCACCGATACAATTTCGTCGACCCTGACACAGGTGATCACACACAAATAATAGAAAGAGTTTGTAATGAAGTCCGCAGCAACATCCCTGGATTCGGCCGCAAAAAACACCATTTCACAGGATACATCGCAGAATTCCTCTGGAAATGAAAACACCCAATCAAAGAAGATCAAAGAGCCAACCAAAGTAGAAAAATTCAACAAAATGATGAGCAAGATAACCCATCTTGAAAACATAGACCAGATAAACCAGTACCATTTCCGATTTAAGTAGACGGTGGTCCTTACAGACATCCAGTAGGTTAAACTGGAGAAAGGATTAAAATACAACGTAGCGAGACCCGTCAAAGAGAGGACATCACCAATATCGTGGTGGACGTGAAACAAGCGATCCGCAGGTCAAAGCTCGAAACCAGACAGCACCTTAAGATCATGACTGCGCATGAGATCAAAAACTAGAGATGACAAACAATTGCTACAGGACGGTTGGTTGATTGGTTTATTAGAAATTTTGGCGTCGACTACTAAGGTCATTTTGCGCCTTTTACACAAATTATGTCTGTACGCAGCCCAGGACAAACACAAACGTCCATATATACGGCGGGATTCGAAGCCACGACCAGGCGGACTCGAGAACTAGAAAGCCTACGCCTTAGTCCTCTCGGCCACTCTACAGGACAGCCCAGCGTATCAGAGTCAAGTTGGAGGAAAACCAGGCTAGCGTCAACCGTGTTGATAGAGGAAAGGCCATCGTGGTCATACTGAATGATGAATATAATAAGAAGGTCACCGAACTCATCGACACGAATGGCTTTAAAAGAATGGATGCATATCTACAAAGAAATTCGGGAATAAAGCCAAATTGACTGTACAGCAGCAAGTATCTGAGAATTTCAAGACACTGGCGAACCGAATGGCGACAAAAACCCACAACCTCCGAGAATGAGTGCCCTAGTAAGGATACAAAAGGAGGGTTCCCCCATGCGCTCACCAGTCAGGGGTCCTCACTCTACCACACTTCAAACAGATAGCTTAAGACACAGTATCCCATCGAGAAGACTCTGCTTCTTTCCTCAATCAATTAAAAGGCCTAACATTTCATGAACATGAGAAGATGATCTCACTGGACGTGGTTAATCTTTACACGAATATATCATTCAGGGAGAGCATCGACTTCATTGACGAGACACTCAAAAATACCGGAACATCACCTGATTTATATAATGACTGAACAACCTACTATTTCTACTACATGCCCAGAATTACTTCACCTTCAACGGGGAGTTCTTCACCATCCCTAACGGTCCTGCCATGGGCTCACCAGCCAGTTCCATCATCTCGGAGATTTTCTCGGAGATTTTCCAACAAATCGAAAAGACCCACACCAACAGGATGATGAACGAAGTAAAGATGTCTCTTTATCGAAGATTTGTGGACGACACATTGATCATTTATGACAATAGGATATGCTCCCCTGAAGACCTACTGGCCGATTACAATAGCATATATCCGGCCCTGCAATAGACGATGGACACCGAAGAGAACGGAGAAATTAGCTACCTCGATTTCCGCATATCCCGTGAACAGCCCACGAACGGAATGACCTTCATCATACACAGAAAGGATTCCACTGCTAACATCATACCGTATGATTCCACACATCCTATGGGACACAAAACAGATGCCATTTGTCACGGTTTCATGAGGGCATTATCCCACCTGATCACTGACGACGCACGTAAGTTAGAAATTGCCACAGTGTTTGAGCTGGCGAGGATCAACCACTGCCCTAGGAGGGCGGCAAATTCTATTCTTAATGAAGTCAAGAAGAAGACCAAAACTAGAAATTCGGACTAGCGCACCAGACCCAGTGACTTCGCCACCTTCACCTACAATGGCCCTGGGACACCACCGTATTTCAAGTGTGTTCCGTAAGCAAGGGCTCGAAATCGCCTTCCGCACATGCAACAATTCCCGGTTTGAAATATGGAAATAAACAACTAAATGATTTGCAAGCGTCATTAGTCTATGAGAAACCCCGCCGCCATGTTCACTGATATTCTATCTGGTGCCCACGGTGTCGAACTATGGCTCTGCATCTCTGTTTCAATTCAATACGATTTCGCCGCAGAGAATTTAGGCCGATCTGTGTCCACCCCTCTTCACAGGCTTTTCATAGACCGTCCAATGTACGGGATCGTCTACTACCAAGGGCGCGTTTCAGCAGTCCAAAGCCGCAATGACCCATGATGGATGCCTCTGGAGATTTCACGGGTATATCTTCAAATGGAATTGAATGTATGCCCGTCTCCTGTTCCACTGTTCGCAAATGGGCGACCGTTGACTTGGACGTATGACTCGCAGCTTCATTATCTCTAGCAGAGGCACCCAGTGTTGCCCGGGATAATTACAGTTGTAGGTAAACAGAACAATCTCAAGAAGTTAAATAATAACTCATAATTGGTTTTCAGTAATTCTACAATTTCCTGCTGCAAACTTTCCTGTTGTTCAGATGTTTCTGCCACCCAGATAACTTTTTGTCTCTGACCCGAATAACTTTTTGTTCTCATTCTTTCCTTCGGTGGCATTTCCTTAGCTATGAATTAACACGTATCCTTCAAACGATTATTAAACAGTTTGCTTGTTGATTAGAAGAGTCGAGTTGATGCATGCTTTGTTTTCGGTTATGTCATAAACTGTCGCCCGAGACCGACGGTGTCTTTATATACCCAACCAACTAGAAAAGGAAAGGGAAGCTGCTATTGCGTCCGGAAGCGTTTTACACTGTTCAAGGATTCCAAACATATAAATCGCCTGAACATTTATTGGGGACCTCAAGGGTGACACATACAGGGTGTTGCAAAAATATACAGGACAGTACTGCTGGATAGCCTATCCTCTCGCTTCAGGGGCCGCTTCATAAAATGATAATTGGTAAAATTTAGTTTGTTAATCCATTTATGCCGAAATTGGTAAAAATGGAAATTGACATTTCATATCTTAAATTTATATTCTGTAGCATGTAAAGACAAAAAAATTACATCTATAAACGACAGCATATAATCTTAAATAAAATCTAAGTTTGGAATCGCTAGGCAACGCGCCAGGAACTTAGTTTTCTTGTTAAGTGAATTAAAAGTAAAAGTTAAAAATTAAAATTAATTTTTAAATTTAATTTTAATTTTTAAGTTATCATGGAGTATATTTAATTTTTAAGTATCATGAAATAATTGACTATTTATTGGACTGCATTTTCATTTCATCGGGATTCTTGTGAACTTTTCGGAACTTAATTTCAAAATTCAAATTCTTCAAGACCTTCAAAATTCAGTTATCATCGTTATCATTTCATATTGTCACCTTTTAAACAAGTGCCGAGTCAACAGTGAAGCCCGTTTCTACGAGGTGTGAAAATTATTGCAAGGAAAGTGGACTTGAGTTACTTGGACTGTTAGAAGCTTTGTTATTTAGTAATGTTTTAAATTTTATTAGTTTTAAGTCCCTTTTTAATTATATTCTTGTAATTTTTTTATGTCTTTGTAAATTATTTTTTGTGTCTTTATATGCTACAGAATATAAATTTAGGAGATGAAATCTCATTTTCCATTTTTACCAATTTCGGCGTAAAGGGGTCAACAAAGTAAAATTTCCCAGTTATAATTTTATAAAGCGGCCCCTGAAGCAAGAGGTTAGGCTACCCAGCAGTACTGTCCTGTATATTTTTGCAGCACTCTGTATATCTCTTTGCCTACTCGATAGAGACTGCCCTATCTATATAATGCTATTATACTCATTTCCTGCTCTTACTTATTTACTTTTCAAACCTGCTTATCCGTTGGGGTCGCGGGGGCAGCAGCCCTATACGATCGCAATCTTCCGCCATCAGGCGCATGTCCTCCCTGGTAATACCCAGGAGACTTGAACCCAGATCCTCCATGTAGTCTAGCCACCTGGTTCTAGACCGACCCCTTGGTCTCTTACCCACTAGCTTGGAAAATAACAACTGCCTAGGAAGACCAGTTTGCAGCATCCGTATCACATGGCCATACCAGCGCAACTGAGATCTCTTATTGTGTTGCTGTGCACTCTATCTAGTAGGGTAACAACTGCCACACCTCTCAGAAATCTCATTTCGACCGCTTCTACCCGCGTTCGCACTTTCTGACATTACCCAAGACTCATGACCATAGGTGAGAATGGGAACAAAGATAGATTTGAAGACGGAGAGCTTGACTTTGTTTCCCAGCTCACGTTTCGTTACCACGGATCGCCACAGTTCAGCCTACACAGCTTGCTGCACCGATCCGAGCATCCAATTCTTTTTCCTGCCGCCCATCACTCGTGAATGCAATCCCGAGATATTGAACTTCTCCACCTGCCTCAATGGGGCTCCCCTAACATTTGTCTGAAAACCGGTCTAGTGCATGCTGAAGGATGGTGCGAGAAGACCCAAGGAGAGACAAGGTCGTCAACAAAGCGCAACCTCTCCAACAAGCGGTCGCCCACACGAACACGCTCATCACCTCGGCTGCCCCTGTCTATCCAGTCCATAAAGATAATGAACAAGGGGGGCGAAGTACGCAGCCTTGGCGGAGTCCAACACCCATGGTGAACGGTTTTGACTTAATGCCATTTATCCGGACACCTATCTCAGAGCTTTCGTACAGAGACATGATAGGTTGCTGATATGTAGGAGATTAATAAACCCTAACAATGTTTGACTGATCCCCATGAAACTTGTCATGTGCAAGTATTCTTTCATAGAGAAGGTTTCTATGCTATCTGTTTTTTATTACTCCTCGCTAGATGGCGCTGCAGCAGTAACTGCTCATCCACTCCATTCTCTTGCAACACTTGCCAGAGCTTCTCCCGGGGAACTCTGTCATATGCTTTTTCGACGTCCACAAAGCAAGCGTAGACCTCTTTTGCATACTCCCAGGAATTCTCAAAGATTTGCCTCAGAGCAATAATTTCCTGCTCATTGTTAATAATTCTAGGAAAAGAACGTTCTGTTGCCAAGACAACAGAACATTTTATTATTGCATCATCTTGAAAATATTGTTGCATCATCACCACATCATTTTTCATGGCAACAATTTTTACCTAAACTATCTAAGAAAATCAAGGCTAACTATCACATGGAAAATACTACTACATTCGGTAAAACTAGAGAAGACAGAGACAGTTTCTTTGTACTTCCCTACAGCAAACAATTGAACAAAGGGATCAATAAGCTCGCAAGGTCCTTTGGTTTTAAATTAGCCTATCGAAATCAGAAGTCTTTGAAGAAATATTTAGGGAATGCTAAGGACAAAATTCCAGTCTTAGAAAGATGGGTATTTATGAAATTGAATGTGACACTTGTGGTGGCTCTTACCGAGGTCAGACGCGGAGGAAAATTTGTACCAGAGGCTCAGACACATTGCGTGCATAAAAAAACGAGAATACGGAAGCTTCACGTTTTGCCAGTCATGTCATAGATTGTAAAATGACTACGAAGTTAGTCAAGATACTCCATATTTCCTAGGATCCAAAGTTATTGAACTTTCTAGAATCAGTTGAGATCGCAAAAGTAACATCCAATCAGCTGCTTAATGCGTTACAAGTCCCCATAAACATTGCTGATTGGATGACAATTGGAAATGCCTGAAAACCCTAACCCATTATTGTAATTAGCCGAATTAGTCTTTTATGTCATTTATTTGATCGGCTCTTTTATATTATATCTCTGTATTATAACTTACTGCATAGTCTGTCTTTAGACGCTAAAGAAGTTGACTTGGCCAACGAAGTGTATATACGTCGTTCATCAGTATTAAACACATTGTGAAATAGTGCGTTCATCTTTTTGTGTTTAGTGTTAATGTACCCACAGTTTCTGGCTTTGTGTTTTAACTATTTAACTTGTTTCTAATTTTCCTGTGAAACTTATTTGTCAGCGCTCGGATAGAGACTAGGATATACAGTCTAATTTTTGGACCTGAATCCAGAAACAAATGATAAAGTAAATCAAAATTTTAGTCATTACATGGTAATTGCTCATATTTATGTAGCTTAATTATTTAGACTGAATCTGAAAAGACAAATTGAGTAATTTGTACTTAATTGAAATGCCAATAGATTATCTTAGTGTTGTTGGACACTCTTAAACCTTGTAAGAGAGAATAGACCTGAAGGAAAAGCTAGGGAAAAAACAATATTCGATCGAACTAAAGGCTGTTTAAACATATACTATTGGGACAAGTTTAAGTTTTCTTCCATCTCACAAGTTTCTTCATCGTTTTTCAAGATTGGTGACTTTATTTTTTTGTTTTTATTAAATTTTAATTTTACGATTTTCCCCATTAAAAGGAGACTAGCCACATTTAAATTTAAAATATACCATTGGGGTTTCAACTAAATAGAGAAATAATAAACGCATTAGTGCTTAAGTTGTTAATGTGTCACGCACGAATAAGAACGGGTTTGTTGCTAAAAGCGTTTTATTGAATTTAAACTCCACCATAGCCGGTCCCAAACCCGGTTGAGAAAGGAGGAGGAAACACGCAAGATAAAGTGTAAGGTATCATTCTGAGATCTGGGTGGTACGACGTGTATAAATATGTTTCGTAAACGATCCCATTGATGCATCAGGCGAAACCTCAATGTATTTAGCTTTGCGTCAAGAGAGGGGGAGGTAGGCTGACGAGGGCTACCAATTTTCCCCCAGTTCGCTGGTTCTTTATGGAGCAAAATAAAGAAAAAAAAACGGATCTGGTGTACCCTCGAGCGATAACCGATCACTGGTTTCAAACCAAAAAGGAGAGGTTGATGTCGAGATCCTTGTAGCTGTGGGAGCGGAAGATGGCATTGGTATCGCCAATCCTGGGGCAGCGGAGAATCAGACATCAACACTCACTAAAACACAAAAAAGAAACTACAGAAAAGCCAAGAAATTGAGGCTTCAGAAAGCTGATGAACAATCAACTAAAGAAACCTCTGATTTGGCTACTGTGGGAAAGAAGAGGGAAAGCCCGAGGAATCTACCCCTTCTCAATCTACTTTTGCATTTAGCAAAAGACCAAAAGCGGATCATATCAAATTATATAAACAGCCTGGTAGCAGCATTAAAATGGCCATTATTAAAAGGTCATTACCTACAGAAAAGCTATCTGCTGACGAGTTCTGCCTTATTCAAATGGAGATCCTTGACAGAATAGAAGCAACTGCTGAGGGTAATTTCTTACCAAGGATTAATCAGCAGAGTTTATTAACCGGCGCATTGTTGATGGTCTGTGAAGACGAGGAGATAACAGCCTGGCTGAGGGAAGGAAATCTCTTGCTCTAAAATGATTAAGGCAAGTAAACCTCCAAAGCCAATCAAAGTTGCCTTCAAGACCAAGGACAACATCACGAAGGACGCAAATTTTCTTCTTCGGGGGATGAATCGCTTCAACCCCGAATTGAACACTAGTGAATGGAAAACCGTCAATAGACTGGTTGAGCCTCACTCAACAAGATGGATCTTCGAGGTCTATGAGAATTCGTTATAAGCTATAAAGAAGGCCAATTTCGTTGCGAATACCGGAATCGACCAGGGAATCTTTAAGATTCACTGATCCAAGGAGGAGAACCGGTCCTGAAACTGAGAAGGATGCAAATTTGGAAGCAACCACTCAGATACAGGTAAGTCAAACTAGAGATATTTTACATAAACTTATGAGAAAAGAGGACAATTTTTCTAATATTGTAGTTGATTTTGCATAAACAACCTTAGAAAGTACACTCCAACCCTCATCTCCAATGAACATGGAAGATGTTGAGGTTGATGTTACTGATGAGGACCTGCGTCTTGGCACTTCTGTGAGTCACAGTGGTGGTAAGGGGACTTAATTATCCTCTCTGTCTGTTACTGTGGCTGCGCTCAAGATTATCCAAATAAACCTTCACCATAGTCGATCAGTCTCTGCGTTGCTTTTACAACAAATGGCCTGTGGTGAAGTTGATTTGGCATTGATCCAAGAACCTTGGGTAATGGGACTTTTGTTGGACTACCAAAAACTGTGGAATGTATTTTTTATCTTCCAACAGACCTAGGCATGCATTTATGCTAGAAAAGATTTGCATGCTATGTTCATAGTCAATGATTCTGACGGTGATAATACAAAAATTAAATTGACTATGTCTGGTGAGAATAAGACAGATTCTCACGTCTTCATACTTTCCTTTTGATGACAGTTATGTCCTATCAAAGAAAGTTGAAGAAACCATTAATCAATGTTTAAAGTTAAATCACAAGCTTTTCATTGGATGTCATGCCAATGCACACCACGTTGTTTGGGGAAACAGTGATTGTAAGAAAAGAGGAGATAAATTATTAGTATTCATCCTTCAAAAGTATTTGCAAATCATAAACAGAGGTAATGAACCCACTTTTGTTACTTGAATTAGGAAGGAGGTCATTGACCTCACATTATGTCTTGATTATACTACTGATTTTATCAGTAATTGGCTTGTAACAGACGAGGGATTCTTATCTGATCATAGATTAATTTGCTTTTCTATTATAGGCTTCAGGCTTTTTAATACGACAGAAAGGAAGCGGAATCCCAGGAACACAGACTGACATCCATACCATGAAGACTTGACGATTCCAACGAAAGGTATGTATGATAAACTTCTTCGATGGTTGATTTGGAACGAGCAGTTACCCAGTTGTAACGTGCTATCATCCAATCATCTTACCATCAAAATTGTATAGCAAGGAAATCTATCTTACCAAGACAGGATTCTTGGTGGAATAAAGAGCTTAGTTTTCTTCGCAGAAATAACAGAAAGCACTTCAATAACGCCAAAAAACAGGTGATTGGTCTCTTTATAAAGAAGCCCTCACCAGATATAATATGGCAATTAGGAAAGCTAAAAAAGATTTTTAGAATAATTTTTGCGAGAATTTAAGAGAATTATCCAAGTATAATGTAAATGAATTAAATTCTGTTAAAAAAAAAAGCGATGTCAAATTCACAGAATCAGGTGAAGAAACATTGGCAGAAATTCTAAGAGTAAACTTCCCTGGCTCAGTGCGAGTCACCGACTTTGAGACAACCATTCCTATTGCTAAATTTAAAACTAAAAGCAAAAGGGAATGGGATGTTTCCAAGAAAATTGGCAATTAACTCATTTGATCCAATTAAGTCGCCCGAGAAGGATGAAGTAGTTCCAACTCTGTTGCAGAAAGAAATTGACATTCTTGCAGCCATACTATGTAAGATTTATAGAGCATGTTCGGTGCAAGGTTACAATCAACTTACTTTGAGGCTAAATCTTTTAGAACTATTAGCCTCACCTCCTTTTTCCTCAAGACAGTGGAAAAATTGGTAGACAGATATCTTAAAGAGGAGGTTTTGGTCCTCAAACCCTTCTCTAGACAAAACTTTTCCTATCAACAAGGTAAATAAACTGAAGCAGCAATTTTTGAGCTGGTGCTTCTTGTTGACAAAACATTAACAATGAAGGAAACCTCATTATTAGCCTTTTTGGATATTGAAAGGACTCTCAAGAAGGTGAGGAAGTGGTGCAAGGAGGTAGGCTTCTCTGTTACTCCAGACAAAAACCGCAATTGTTCCTTTTTCTAGGAAAAAGAATTTAAATTCCAAAAGTATTAATTTCTTTGGTAAAATGTTAACTTATACTTCAAAGGTCAAAGATCTGGTGTCTTCTTCATGAAAAGGACACCTGGAATATTGTCTATCTCGTGCCAAAAAGAATTTCTGGACTTGCAGAAGAGTTGTTGGCAAATCATGGGGATTGATTCCAAGAATAATTTATTGGATATACATTTCCAATGATCACTTATGGTTCTGTTGCATGGTGGTCTAGAACACAACTAAAGACAGTCAAAAAGGAACTATCAAACGTTCAGAGAATGGTATGTCTAACAATTACTGGTGCAATGAGAACTGTTCCAACAAGTGCTCTGGAAATTCTCTTGGACCTGAAACCATTCACTTGCTTGTTGAAGCAGAGGCTGCATTAACAGTTATCGAATATGAACCCCCTGATAACTGGCATAAATGTCTTGACAGCACTGTATATGATAAGGTAAAAAAAGAGGATGTTACAACATCCAGTTTTTCATATGACCGTTGATACACTGGTGGCCAAAAGTTTGGACCAACCAGCAAAATCAAGAAAAAATGAATTTATACCAAAAATATTTTACACCTACAACTCTAGGTTTAGCGTGATTGGTTGTTTTGTTTTGTGTTAGTTTAGTTGTAATTAGTTATTAAGGTTACTTTTCTGTAATTGGTCAATTATTGTTGTATTTTTCTTATAAATTCCGAGTTCTCTGTTTGTTAATCACTCACTGATGAAGAAAGCATAGCTTTCGAAATGTACATCTGAGGCATTATTAAATGATTATTGTGGATTTGTGGTTTCCCGTCCTCGTTAGTTTGATTATTGTGTCCACAGTTTCTTGGCTGTTTTCTCTTATACCTACAACTCTAAGTAAACATGAAACAATATTCAGGAAAGAAACAAATTTATTTCTGCGTCGTTGCTTTTTTATTACCTTAAATCAAAATAAGACTGGCCAAAAGTTTGGACCAACATCACAAACATGCAAATAATTTGCATATTACAAGTCATCGTGTTGTGTGGTGAGCATCAAAACCATCTTATGTATTGTACAATGTTAACTGAAAGCCAACGAGAGCGAATTAGAAATTTTAACAAGCAATTTACAAACTTCAAAAAAGTTGCAGAAATCTCCCGTGTGAGCTACAAATCTTTATCAGAATTGTTAAATATGTTAATTGGAAAATAGGACGGAAATAGGACGACCTTGTGCACTGACGCGAAGAGACAAATCAAAAATTAAGAGACATGTTAGACATGATATTACATTTGAGCATGTAGTCAACACCACACAAGTAAAACTTAATTTGCAATTTGCTGCCTCAAGAAGAACAATTCGCAGCGAACTACGTGCTCAGAACTTTGCCTATGAAATTATACCCAAAAAGTTGCCACTAACACAGAAACACATGCAGGAGAGACTGGAGTTTGCTAAGACACTTCTGCGTGAAAACACAGACTTCCAATTGGTCCTGATAATATAGCTTCTTATGAAGAGCATCGTTATAAAGAAACACTTGTTCCACTGCGAATTAAGCGGCAAATGGGTAGTAGTGGAGTGATGATTCTGGGTGCCATTGGAAGCAACGGAAAGTTGAAGATTCACAGTATAGATGGACATTGCACAACAGCTCAGTATAAAGATGATCTTCATAATGTGTTCATCCCTTTGTGCAAAGTCTAGTTTAAGCAAAAATCATGGATTTAGCAGCAGGACAGTCCTGCAATCTATACTGCACGAGTTGTGAAAGCCTATTTTGAGAGCAATAACATTTCCACTTTTGCTTGGACTACTCGAAATCGAGATCTCAGTATTATTGAGAATGTGTAGCATCTCATGAAACAAAAAATTTACCAAAACATTTATTACAAATCTCGAGAACAACAAATAGCAGCCATTCAGAAAGCTGTTAAGCCAAATATTATTAAAAGCTTATTTAATTCTATTTCAGGTCGTTTGTCAAATATTGTAGAGTCAAAATGATCTAAAATATCAAAATAATTCATTAGTTAATGATGTAATACTTTTTTCCCTTTATGTCATACAAATGTGGTCCAAACTTTTGGCCAGTCTTATTTTGATTTTAGGTAATAAGAAATAAGAAACCAACAACGCAGAAATAAATTTGTTTCTTCCCTGAATATTGTTTCATATTTACTTAGAGTTGTAGGTGTAAAACAGTTTTCCTATAAATTCAGTTTTTCTTGACATTGCTGGTTGGTCCAAACTTTTGGCCACCAGTGTAGAATGCTTCCAAAATATGTTTTCGAAAAGCAATATGTAATTTTCATCCCTACTAGGGAAGAAGGGAACACAAAGACGTTCATGTCACCTGGGGATCTTGATATCCTGTATACGGATGGATCCAAAATGGCATCTGGAACACGTGGGGTGGGGGTATGCTGTCCTGGAAGAAAAATCAGAAGAAGTTTTCCCCTTGGCAAGTATTCTACATTCTTTCAGGCAGAAATATTTGCAATTATAGGTGTTGAAAAGAACAGCCAGAAACTTCAGAAGAAGAAAGTTTTAATATACTCTGATAGCCAGGCTACGTTGCATGCATTTAATAGCGTATGATACAAGTCTAAGCTTGTTTGGGAGTGTAATAGTGGTTATGAAGGCAACGAAATTGCTGACAGTCTTGCTAAAGAAGGATCTATGACTTGAACCATTCTTGGGATAGTCCCAAAGTTTGGTGAAATTGACTATCCAAAATTGTATGGGTAGACAACATTATGAAATGTGCATTAAGGATCATAGACAAAGACAAGTCAAAAGAACTTAACTCAAAGTATCCTGTTTCTAGGAAAGGTGAGTTGTTAAAACTCAAAAGAATGGAAATTAAAGGAATTGTCGAACTCCTTACAGGGCATTGTTACAGAATAACACAGAATGGACAGCTTCACCGTTTCCCATGCTAAGCGATGGTAGTCAGGAGACGGTGGCGCCCTCCGACGGATGGGTGACATTTGCTGGCTCCTTAGCCTGCGTTTCAATGGAGCTTGCTACAACTTTTTCTAGATTTTTAATTATTTCTCAGTCTGTAATTAACGTAAACTGTCCTGATCACAGGGAAGTATGAAATGAATGACATGTAATCGTAATCTTTCGGCGTCAAGAAAAAATATTTTCCACGGAGGAAAAATAGATATTTGCCTAATTTAATGGTTGAGCAACTTGCTTGGCAATCAGCTGATTGGCTGTTAAGTTTACATTATAGATTTAAATAATTTAGATGTTACAAATTTACTAATATTTTTTCCGAAATATAATAATTTCACTCACAAACTAATTTCAGCAACAGAGTTAATCTGAACTTCTTTTAATTTGTTTTTATTGAGAAAGTGAAAAGCAAAATAAGTGACAAATGCCGTCAGATGCAACATTTAAAAATATTATATATACTTAAATACAGGTTGATTATAATTAAAGTTACGATTTCAAAAATCGATAATTTGAAAACTTCTCGTCAGAATGACCTGATATTTTAGCAGAACAATCGTGAGGCAATGGAATTTTGTTTGGCGAAGGAAAAAAATAGTTCCAAAATCTGCCGATAGATGGCGCTGGCAGGGTAAGATGAATCACACGGTAGGATCATAAGCCGCCATTTTCCAACATCGTGGTCGCCACATTCCCCCGAATTAAACCCGTGTGATCTCTGCCTTTGGGGGTACCTGAAAAATGTTTACAACGTGCATATTGAGAATCTAGCCGACTTGAAGGCAATCATCATACACCACATCTATTGGATCAGTACAGATACCCTCCGATCGGTAGTGGAGCATGCCATTTTGCGCTTCCAATTAGTAGCGGAACAAGGCGGAGGGCATATCGAACAACTTCTGCCTTAATCATCAGTAAGATGTGTTTGTTCCATGAAGCTCTGTTTTTATGGCATTATCACTCTTGTCGCTGTAAACGCGTATTCCTGTCTTTTCGCTAATAAATTTTTCGTAAACCCCTGAACTCTATTGATTCCTTTTGGCTAATAACATTTCTGTGTTTCACGAATCTATTGCTTCCATTTGTGGTTTTACATTACCCTGCCAGCGCCATCTATCGGCAGATTTTGGAACTATTTTTTTTTCCTTCGCCAAACAAAATTCCATTGCCTGACGATTGTTCTACTTAAATATCAGGTCATTCTGTCGAGTAGTTTTCAAATTATCGATTTCTGAAATCGTAACTTTAATTATAATCATCCTGTATATACGTTAGGAGATATTACATATTTAATAATAATAATATATTGAACTAAATAATGTTGACAAAAATTAAGAAATTTCACACTTCAACAAAATAATATAACGAAAACCAACTTCATAAAAAATGACAGCTGATTATAATTAATTTACATTTAATTTTAAACTCATTGGGAAACGAGTTACCATTTATTTTGAATTCATAAAAGGCCAAAAATTAAAATTTTCATGGAGTCAAATTTTTTTTTACAATTTGCAAGCAGAATAAATATTATTTTGAATTAAAATTCATTACAGAATATTTTAAGGCACTGTTCTTCTGATTGATGCAAATAATATCGATTGTTAATAGGAACTTGAAATGGATATCAAAAATTGGATAGTTGATTAAGGAGTTACTATAAAACCAGCATACATGATAAAAGTAAAAAAAACGCAATTATCAGGTAGTTGCAAAAGTTTCTTCCAGTTCTAGAACCCGTGCCCAAGTAGAGCTCATTTTCCGAAGGGAGGTGTTCATATTTTTTCAAACAAGTTATTGCATTCGATTCCTGAATATCTTTGCTATATTACATCCAAGAATCATCTTTCTGACTATACATCTGTGAGTGCCATCAACGGTCTGAAATGGACCTTTCACGCGAGCATATTCGAGCAATAATCTTCTACGAGTATTCTGGAAAGATCAGTGCTGCGCAATGTCACCGAAACATTTGCCAACGTTTAGGTGATGGCACTGTTAGTTTACGTACAATAGAAGAATGGAATCGCCGGTTCAGACGCGGAGATAGCACTCTTCAAGATGCACCTCTCTGGTCGGCCAATCATGATTTCAGATGGTGATCTACGTCAAGCAATTGATGAAGATCACAATCTAACAAGGAGGAAATTCGCAGAACAGTTCAAGGTTCACTTTTCAACCATTGCCCGGCATCTGCATGAGCTGAATCTGTCATTCAAGTTCAATCGTTTTTGTGTTGGAATAAAAATCCGGAAAAAGCTTTTGCAACAACCTGATATTTCTGCATCAACCTAATGAACAGATTTTCCAGATTTTATTAATCCATCAGGAAAACCTTAAAGTTTTTAATCGGAAGTTTTTCTCTATCTTTAATAGTTTTCGAGTTAGCAAATGGATGACCTTAAATTTGGAGATCAAGGTCAAATTTGAGTGCGGCAATGAATTTCCCATCCCTGGCAGAATCCGCACTCATCAGATCTCGCCTACCTGGCAGCTTTGAGATATCTTCCATGATACCAGACTTTTAGGATACGCTGTATACTTCCATCTGCGGAAATTAAAAAATGTTACTGCTAGGCAAATCTTAAGATTCGCAGATGCTTCTCATCTATTAGTGAGACAGGATTAATACAGGATATTGCAATAGTACACTAGACCTGAGGTCCCAGTGCTTGGATTCTTGATAACCACCCTTTAAAATTCATTCATTTATTGAATTTTCATAGAGCTAAATACCTTTGAATTTTAACTAACATTAGTTGATTTGATACAATTTGGGTTGGGTTTTTTTACTCTATGAATACATTTACCTTTAGCTTTTTTTTGTTTATACTGTCCTCAGAGGGTTGTTCTGGGTACAAACGGGTGTTTATGTAACACAATGTCTTTAAGTATTCATTGGTTGAATTAAAATACATGCTAATCCTTATCCAGATAAATAATGAATATAAACTGGAGCTGATTCTCTAAACATCAGATTATTATATATTTGAAAAAATGTAAAGAAAAATTCTGCGATCTGGATCTATAGGTAGCGGCGTCGAGTATATGACACTCGAGATTCCGGGTTCGAATTAGACTAGTTCGAATCCAGGTCGCAGAATTTTTCCTTCCATTTTTTTCAAATTGCATCTTATGCATTTGTCTTTTATGCCTCCACACCATGTAGAAAAAGAAACCGGGGGTGACTGCTCCTTCTGGTAAGAATTGCGCTGACACTTTGGACAGTACAGGGCGTTACATAATTGCTGCCGTGACGAGGCTGTATCAAAGTACGTGTGTCGTGGTATATTTTTTTATTTATTTATTTATTTATTTTCACAATAAACCCTGTCTGGATCCGGCATGGCCCGTAGGCCGACATTTATGGTCTTCGATGGGTAAAATATCCATATAACAATTATTAGATAATAACTAGCTGAAGTACCGAGTACTGCGCAAGGATAAAATCTTGTATGGTAATATATAGGGGTGGGCGATCCTGGATATTTCAGGATCAATCTCGATCTTCGATCTTGGCCATAAGATCGATCGATCTCGGGCTCGGACCGATCTCAAATCTTTTTATCATTTTGGGACAATAGCAGCAACCAGAGTACAAATAATTTGTTTATCTTATAGGAAGGTATTTAATTTATGATTTCCAATAAATATTGCATTGATCACAAATCAAAGAAACTATTTTTATTTATTTTGAAAGATTCTTATTTAAAATCAGGCATAAGCGGACATTGCTCTCATTTAATCTTGATCGTTTAGATGAAATGAGTTCACCACTTTTTGAAAGTATTCTTTCTGAAGGTACCGAAGTGCCTTGTGCACACAAGTATTTCCTAGCCAGTAGAGCAAGTGTAGGGAATCTGGAAGAATTTTCTCTCCAAAACAGTAATGGACACTCTTGTCTAGGAATATTTTTCAAAGCAAAGTAGCCATCTATTTCGAGTTCCACCCCTCTGTTGTAATCATTTCACCAGCCTGCGACCGGTAGATGATGTTGAGCGACCGGGAAAAGTCAGGAAATTTCATGCAAGTAAATTAATGGAACTTAAAAATAAATATAGGAACAAAAAACTTACCGGAATTGAGAAGAATAACGGAACTGATAACGATGAGCTTCGAGTCCAATGATTACCCTAATGGGAAGGTTGCATTAGCGACTCTCAGGCAGTTTGCAATCGACAATCGACTGTGAAGTGAAAAGAAAGACGCGAGTGGTCCAGGAGCCAAGCTCACTTTGCTCGCTCGCCCAAAGAGTAAACCAGAGGAGGTACACTGAACTGGGAGAGAAGCCTGATGAACCTCTTTAGTCCTCCAGAGAAGAAGTCCCTAGAAGGGACGAGAGTCAGATTGTAGATTGACGAATAGAGTCTCCAAAAATCAGCAGGATTTAAAAGATCCAATAGTTGGGGAATACGGCCTTGTTAACATCATGAAAGCAGACATCCAGGATATGGCGGGGTCTTCGAAACCTGAGAGGACCCTTAACTACGAGTGGATGGTCCAGAATACAAGACTAACAAGGTAGGACTTTTTTAAGTCTTTTAAAACTGAGTCGTTCTGAGTAGGTGCGTCCTTCTAAGGACGGCAAAACCCAGCACCACACCTGCTCATGGCGACGTCAGGCGTTGCGTCGACGAAATCCGCTAGCATTACTATTAAATACGCTGACGGTAAAGTGTTACCATGTGAGCAAGCCTATAAAGATGCCTGTAAGGATCCTAGATTCCTGGCCTTGGATATCGTTATTAATGAACAGCTTGAGGCTTTAAGTACGGTCTTAAACAAGAAATAATTAGTCCTAGAATCTAAGGTCAAGAATGTTAGTAGTCTGGACACTAAGATTGATGGGTTAAAATCAGAGATTTTGAATGCCCGTAGTGAAGCTGCAAATGGCCTTGCTAGTCTTGAAAACACAATAAGGGAAATGATGAGCTCTCTCAATGTATGTTATACTAACACGCAAATGTTAGTAGGTGACGCTGAACCCATGCAAGACAATGACGATCCCCTACTTAACCGTGCAGAGTCCATCTCAACGAATAGAATTAAAAATAAGAGGAAACTAAATGATGATCAAACTAAGGAAGTCAGTGACTGGATACCTGTTGTAAATAAAAAGTCTAAAGGCATGCGTGTGGACAATATCTCCAGTGAAGCGGCCATCAGCGACGTAGCTGCTGTTGCCTTCCGTGATAAAAACAAGGAATCTGTCCACACTAATCATAGAGAAGGAAGCGTATATGTTCCTCCGATCATCATTCGCCACCACGGGAAACCTTTCAAGGAGATTCTGGAAGAGATCACCAAGCATGTGCCCCTAGATAAAATCGTCGCACACGGAGGTAGAAAGGATACCATTAAAATAAAGTGCCACGACGAAGAGACTCATAAGATTCTGGTGTCTGGAGTCAAAAACAACGATGTTCTGAAAATCCAGCATCACCAATTAAAGTCTGAAAAAATGCTGATATACGTTGTCCGAAATGTCGATATAACGTATGATCTGGAAGACTTTGGCGACGACCTCAGGAAGGCTAACTTTTTTCCGGAAAAAACAATCAGACTTAAAAAAGCTAATGGTGCAGTCGAAATGCCAATGGTCTTGGTTATCTTACAGAATAATGAACATAACAAGTCCTTCTTAGGATTAAAACGTATCGGTCCTCTAGCAATTATTGTGGAACTATTTAAAGGTAACAAAAGGCCCTTGCAGTGTTACAACTGTTTGCGTTTTGGTCACGTCTCTCAAGGTTGTACCGAAACACCTCGATGCAATAAGTGCGCTGACAACCACCAGTCGAGGGACTGTACCAATGTTAAGGGTAAAGACCCCCCTAAATGTGTCCGATGTGATGGTCAGCACACATCAAGTTATACCAAGTGCCCTAAATATCCCCAAGTAAGAAGGTTCAAAAGCACAAAAGTGGTAGAGGGCAAAACCTATGCTTCGGTCGCATCCAACTCTGCTGATAAAAGTGTCATTGATAATAACCAGTTGCGCAGTATATATAGGTGTCTAGGGAACTTGCTAAATATCTACAAAGACAGTGGCAAAGTAGTGCCACAGGTTGCATCCCACGAAAACAAAAATTGACTATGGACAGACACCCTTACAGAAAGATCACCTACGGGAAACTTCGTTGCAACATATGGAATGCAAGAGGAATCCATCGAAAGCGCATCGAATTTTACAACTTCCTTATAAATTGGAATGTCGACATCGCCTTCGTGTGCGAGACACACTTGAAGTCATCTCAAATTTTCTGTTTGCCTGGTTTTCATGTCTATCGCAAGGATCGGCCTCTGGGTAATATTGCTAGTAAAGCGTTTGGTGGAGCAGCGATCATTGTCAAGGATGGCATTGACCATCGCGAGATAGCCACCCCAAATTACGTAGGGATGGAAGCAATTTCCCTAATCATAAACGATGCTGACGCAGGCGAAATTAAGTTCACCTCCTTATATAATTCGCCTAAGCACAAGCTTAGTTTGTGCGAGCTTGATGAGCTGCTGTCTGGGCCCATTCCAGTTATTATGGCGGGTGACTTGAATGCCAAGCACCCTGCATGGAATTCTAAATGCTCTAATCAAAACATCAATGTCTTACATGGATACACTGTGAACGAGAGTGATACCTTCGTTGCTGGTCCTCTTGATGACACATATTATTGTGACCACTCGCCGGTTAGTGACGTGCTGGACATTGCTGTTCTTAAGGGTTTCCTCAAGCCGTATAATATTTTTACAGTAGACGATTTAACCTCTGACCACCGACCGGTCATGCTTATCTTCGAGGGCCTAAACATCGATGTGAAGCTAGGTCTGCGCTCCAAGCAAGACTGGAAGCTCTTTAAGGATATTCTTCGAGAAAATAGCACTCCATACAGGGAAGTTATTGATAACGGGGACATCAACGAAAATATCAGTGCAATCACTCGTGCTATAAATGATGCTACAACTTCAAGTACCTCAACTACTGATAGGAAGCGCCCCGAGCACCTCGACCTCCCTCCTTACATCAGACGACTCATTCTTGAAAGGAATACCTATAGAAGACTATGGCAGCGCAAACGACTACTCTTTTTGAAGAAGAAGTACAACAGGCTTTCTCGCAAGGTCCAGGAAGAGGTTAAATTCTACGAGCACAAAGGTGGAGTGAAAAACTAAAATCTTTGTCTGTCCAGGACAACTCACTCTGGGGTACTGTAAGGACATTGAAGGGTAACAGGCCCATCCAATTGCCGCCGCTGCTTGCAGATAATGGCAACTTCGTCACCAGTGACGGGGAAAAGGCTCAACTGATTGCGGATTCCCTGAAGATCCAATTTACCACGCCTACTGGGACCAACCTGGACAGTCTCTCAAACACTCAGCTTGTGAACAATGGCTGTATCGCTTACCAGTGCATCCATCGTATTCCTTCCCCTGAGGATGTCATTAGTATTCATGAAATCTCCGATATCATAAAGCGACTTAAAATCAAAAAAGCAGCAGGTATTGATTCCATCACCAATAGTGCTCTGAAGAACTTGCCTCCTAATATTGTCTCAACTATTACCAAAGCCATAAATGACTGCTGGAAACTTGGTTACTTCCCCGACCAGTGGAAAGAGTCCGTCATTGTTACCATACAAAAGCCAGGTCTTAACCCTGCTCTTGCTGTCAGTTACAGACTCATAAGTTTACTACCTATGTTGTACAAAGTCTTCGAACGCGTCATCCTAAGGAGATTTAATGCTTTCTGTGTGGCCAAAAATCTTGTTCGTGAGGAGCAATTTGGTTTTTGACCTGGACACTCCTGCCAACTTCAGATCTGGAGGCTTGTTGCAGATCTAAACACTCCTCTAAATTGTGCAAAGTACGGTGGTCTTGTCTTCTTGGATGTCCGGAAAGCTTTTGATCAAGTTTGGCATAACGGACTCATATTCAAGATGATTACTTGTGGTTTCCCTGAAGATCTGATTGCTTTGATTAGTTCCTTTCTGACGAACAGGAAATTTCGTGTTAAGGTTGGCTACTCAATGTCAAACCCTTGTGACGTCAATGCTGGTGTTCCCCAAGGCTCTGTCCTGGGACCTGCATTGTTCAATTTCTTCATCCACGACTTCCCAATCTTTACTAAGTGTGAGCTATATCTGTTTGCTGACGACGCGGCCATCATGACTACCGACCGCAATCCCGCTCACGTCACATCTCGGTTACAAAATGCCTTACATCAGTGCGAGAAATGGTTTGCTAAGTGGAGACTGAAACTAAACGTCGACAAGTGCAAAGCTATGTTCATTACCAAGAAACTTCGGAAATCCCCGAAGCCTCTCATTCTTTCGGGTAGAGAGCTCGAATGGGTGAAGAATTACAAATACCTCGGAGTGGTGATAGATGCCAAGCTAAATTGGGGTGACCACGTCTCCTATGCTATCAATAAGGCTAAGAAGGCAAAGTTCAGCCTGGTCGCTCTCCTGGGGCGAAACAGCGCTCTTGGAATAGATAGCAAACTTTTGCTATATAAAATGGTAATCCGGACCATTCTGTTATATGGTATGCCTGCCTGGGCCACAATATGCAAGTCCAGATGGAAGAACCTGCAAACTTTCCAAAACATTACCCTGAGGACCATCGCCCAACTGGACAGGAGAGTTGCAACAAATACTTCCATTGCTGAAGATTTTGATATACCTCCTATTGGAAACTACGTACAGGAGTCGTTGAAGAAGCTTCTTCCGAAGATCAAGGACCACCCTAATCCTCTGGTTGCAGATATTCTGGATCACCCGCTCACTTTTCGAAGTTTACTCAGGCATCGCAGGCCTCATCTCCTGGACGTCAACTTCGAAGACATCCAAAAGGCTATTTTTCCAGACTACTGGATCTCCTAGCTCCTTCGTGTTCCTCGTCAATCAACAATCTGCTTCACTGCCCTAATAGGAAAGGACTCCTCTTTATCCTCGGGATGACTTAACAAGGTTCATCTGGTTTATTTCCTAATTCAGCGTACTTCCCTTGGATACTACTTGGACGAGTATGGTAGTGAAAGCATTGTTTCCGGACCACTCGTTTTGTTTTTTCACTGCGCTGTTCGGTTGTCGATTGTCAGAATACAAGAGACCAGGGTGTTTTCATGATTCTCCATCTTGGTTAGCATATTCTTCATAAGTGTCTGGACAAAGGTGCCTATGTAGGTCATCCCGAAATCCTCATAGATAGAGTGGCTGCTGGCAACTCTTCTGTCAAGTTGGGCAATGGATCAGAGAGCAACATTTTGGAAGGTCTGGAGATCCTTCCACCTAGATTTGCAAATAGACGCCCAAGCATGCATTCCATGAAGTAAAATAGTACGAATCACAACCTTATATATCAAGAGTTTGTTATCAAGAGTTTCTTTGCTTTCTTGAGCGCGTAGTGGACTTGGTCGTTCCAGTTTAGTTTGGAGTCGAATATAACACCAAGATATTTATAGCTTTTTACCCACTCAAGCAAGTTTCTTGCCAAATAAGAAGAGGGGCTTTGGAGAGTTTTTGCATTTGCGATTGATAAACATGACCTGCACTTCTTGACATTCAGCTTTAATCGCCACTTAGTGAACCAGCTCTCACAGTGATATAAAGCTTTTTGGAGTCGAGTGATGACAGGTGCTGGGTTTCGTGCCCAGGTCATGATGGACCCGTCATCAGACAATCGACAATCGAACAGTGAAGTGTACATTTCTTCAGATGGGACGAAAGCAGCGCTTTCACAAGCTCATCGAACCAGAATAAATTCCAAATGAAATACACTGATGTAGTCAAGAAGCCTAACCAACCCAAGCGGTCTTCCATATTATACAAAAGAAAAATAAGATTGACGATTGTCAGAAACAAAATACAAACGAAATGAAAATGCAAGGTGAAAGAAGATTTTTCACATCCTCCAGTAGTCCGGGAAAGAGACGTTGCCGATGTCTTCAAAGTTGATGTCAATAATGTGCCTTGGTTTTCGATACTTCATATGCCACTTCATATCTATTGAGTTTTCAGTATTCCGGTCACTAGGTCATTGTCATGAATCTTCATCTTCTGCTTCATAATCAAAAGGAGGTCCTGTATAAACTTACCGATGTGGACCATATCTAGATCTGAGTGGATGGATTGTTTTTTCACAGTCCTTTTTCACAGCCAAGATATTTGTAGTTGTCTATCTAGTCCAAATTCTTATTGAATAGAACAAGAGAATCTGGGGGACGCTTGAACTTTCTGTTGAAGTACATAGCTTTGCACTTTCCGACATTAAGTTTCAGCTTCCAGCAGTTAAACCAGTCTTCGAACATATTCAAGGCATGCTGCAGACGAGAGATAACGTGAGCCGGCTTGTGTGCCCATGTCATAATGGCAGTATCTTCAGCATAGAAATATACATTACAATTTTTAGGGTTCGGGAAATCATGCACAAAATAATTAAATAGCACCTCCTCCTCCTGTGTTCATAAGAGTAAGCAATTTACATAAGAGTAGGCGTTGAATTCTGTATAGTTAATTAATTTTGCTCCAGGACGTGGTCAATTTTCATTAAGCTCATTTTAATTTAATTAAGCAATTTATGCTTATGTTAAGTGGTGAACAACTACACATTTTAATAAGAGCCAAATTTGCTCAATTAAAATTAAATTTATTGGCATGGACTTTGGATACGTGTTAGTGTATTATGGCGGATGTTGGTGCAGTAGTTGATTGAGGATTATCATATATCCAATTGTGTCAAAATACACACATGATTTTATAAGCCGGATTCCTGTGCCTGTCCTATATTCTGGATCAAGCTAGATCCAGTGAAAGGTAGAGCTTTGGCAAGCTCATGAGTTCAAAGTTGGATCGAAGTATGGATATCGTAGTTCTAGTCATATGGAAGGTCGTTGCAGCCACTACAAGCCATAAGGAAAGTCTTCGCAGCCATTTCTAGCCATAAGGAAGGTCTTCGCAGCCATTT
>JAHWFO010036506.1:31811-59835 GCA_023313115.1 Rhysida immarginata
ATTTCTAGCCATAAGGAAGGTCTTCGCAGCCATTTCTAGCCATAAGGGGATTCTTCACAGCCACTGCAAACCGTTAGATAGGTCTCGCAGCCATGCTGAATCTTTTGTTGGGTCATTGAAGCTAGAGAAAGTTGCAGAAGGAGTCAGCACAGTCGTTGCCAAACTACAAGTGACGACATATCAGCCACAGCTTTGAAACTCGAGGACGTGGTTAATTTTCATTAAGGTCATGATGAGCAGTGTGTCATTGATGTTAAGACCTGTTATGTTTCCTGGAAATTCGTGAGTTACTCTTAAAAAGGAAGACTCTTTGAAGGAAGTCTCTCATTGGATTAAGTAGTTTTTGTAATTAAATATCTCAAACATTAATTTGCGAACTCTGTTCCGTTTGAAATTAAATTGGAATAAAATTTTACTTTGTCAAAAGAAATTAAGCAAGCAATGTAAATCAAATTAATTTTTTGTTCAATTAAAATCACATTTGTTAAAAATTGAATCATATCATTCACCTCCTGCCTGCTCTGTTACGACTTCCTTACCTCTGGGTATTAAAAGGTAATTTTAATGATTACGAATTTATAAGTACGAGACATATACATTGAATACATCTTAATTACACAAATAATTAATTGAAAAAAATGACAGAATATCAAATTGAAAAATTAAAAGTAATAAAAGGAAAAGAAACACAAAATTGAAACACTGGGGTAAAAGACCGTTTTTTTTCGGATCTTCCTGTTGATACATGAACTGAGTCAAATGTCCATGTGGCAAAGTCCGTTGGGGCAAAATGCCCGGAGACATGAAAAAACAGTCCTTCCTTTGGAAAACTGTCCTTTTTTATGAAGTAGTAAAGGTTAGTCCAGTGTTGTCATGGGATAGCGCTTAACGCTGGGATAGATAATGTCATTGACAACGTCCAAGATAGGGTTTTTGTCGAAACTCGTCTGGTTATTCAGCACTGTATCTTTGTCCATTATTAAAGATTTTCTCATAGCTAGGGCCTCGTAGATCATTATCTTCATGGCGTCTTTAACTAATTTCAATAATTTCGTCAATCGATCCAAACTTGTGCCTTTATGATATCAAATGATCCGCGAACGTCGATTTTCCGTCTCGGTTGGTCAATGATCTTCGGTGTTCGGCAAAACGTTTTTTGAAAGTCCTCTTGGTGCATCCTACGCAATAGCACCCACACGATGGACAAGTTAATTTGTCTACACCACATATAGTATACAGGGTGTTGTTAAATTTCATGTCAAAAATGATAGGGGTGATGGAATATGCGATTCTAAGCAAAAAAAGTTCATATGAACATGGGTCCGAATTTCAATGATAACGAGATATGATCAGAAATACAAATGCCGCCACTAAGATCAACAAGTTAATAACTCACTTTCTTCAACATCTAGAATGATTAAATTTGAGAAAATAATAGGTACATAAAATTATGTGTACCTTTAAAATATTATCGAATTCCAACGATTAGTTTCCGAGTTACGTAGTCAACATCGTAACACATGGTGGTTAGTACTCACATGTGAGCACGTACTACGATTTTGAGTGCATAACTCGGAAACGACACGTTGGAATTCGATCAAATTTTAACGGTGTGCCAATTTTATGTACCCTATTATTCTCCCAAATTTCATCACCCTAGATGTTGTAGAAACTGAGTTATTAACTTGTTGATCTTAGTGGCGGCAGTTTTATTTCTGTTCATATATCAGTTATCGTTCAAATTCGGACCCATGTTCATATGAAGGTTTTTGCTTAGAATCGCATATTCCATCACCCCTATCAGTTTTGACATGAAATTTAACAAACACTCTATATATTCTCGTGTCTAACAGGTGCCTTGGGATGTAATGCGTACCTTCATTTGTTTGTCGTTCTGTATGCAATCTTCATCCTACGTTCTCGGAATATATTTGATATCCTGATTATTTCGGGGCTCGTGTTTGTGAACGTAATAAAGTTCCTTTGTGATTCTTTTTCTTGCTTCAATCTGATGTTCCGCTTGGTTTTTTGTAAGACGGAGCGAGTGACATAATCCGGGAAGGAGTTTATCCTGCCCACCTCGTATATAAGGCAGATCTCATCATTTTAGTCCTTCTTGGTTACCAGGTATATTAAGGCTCTGTGGAATAAATAGTTAAAGGCTGCGGTCTTGTGCTGGGGCGGATGGTTGGATGTATAGTTTATGATATTACATGTAGCTGTTGGTTTTCTATAGATGCTGAACCAGTTTTTTCTTTTCTTCGTTCCTGTAAACTTATAGGTCCAGGAAATTCATAATCTAGGGAGGCGTTAAAGGTGTCCAGGATTCGGTCTGCTGTTGTCGTATTCCGATTAAAAGCAATAATTGTGCCATCCACATATCCTGCGTAAAAGACTATGTTCTTGGATTCCAGTAAAGGCGCAACGTATCGTTCTTCTTAGGAGTGTAAGAATACCTCCGACATGATGGCGCTGATAGGCGAACTCATAAGTACTCCGGTTGGTGTGTTGTAGAAGCCGTCCTTAAACATGAAATAAAACCGTCTATGTATAGTTTTTAGTGCACTAGTGACGTCGATTCGGATGTCTTTGTTTAAAGTTGTTGGATATGAGCTGGTCGTGGATAATGCCGACTGTTTCTTCAAATGGAGTGTTTGTATAAAGGTTTACAATGTCTAATGATATAAGCCTTAAATTCTTGCATACTTATATGTTCTTACAAAGGAATCCCTCGAACATGTATGTCACAGATTTCCACCAAATTGAAATATGTTACTCATCTAAAGCTACTATAGATGCTTGCAAAATAAGAGTGCGAAATTGTGTTTCTTTCAAAATAAACCGCGAAAACGAAAAAAATTTCAGCATACATAACCATACAAGGACTCCTTTGTTAAAGCGGCTAGGCTATGTGGGGTTCCCTTGTTAGTGCCATCCACGAGTTGATTGCTGATTTTTATAACCTATTTGTAGTTTAAAGGGCAAACATTTTTGATGTCTGGAATCTTTTAGCCATATAATGGAAGGTCGTAGATCTGCTGTTTATCACTGGGCGAATTGGATATAAAACTTTATGTATTTTAATAAGGGCCCAGATGCGGGGATGGAATGGTTTGTTGGAAATTCACAATAAGCGCTACCATATTGTTATTCCTGAATCTATTTCTATTCATAATTACAGCAATATTGACCAAAATGCAACCGATTGCATTGATTGATTGGATTGTATTGATCGGTTGCAACAAGTACGGAATGCTTCTTTGGGATGGCCATGAGCTCCGCCGTCGCATTTTGTTGTCACGTCCATATCATCAAATGTCCGTCTTTTGAGCGCTTTCTTGATAATAACATCGTTGCCGAATGCTTGTTTTAGCAATCCATAACACTCCGTTGCGGTTTTACCGAATTTAAAACAAAATTTGATGAAATGTCGTTGCTCAGCGTTTTCTGTCATTTTCACCACGCGAGGAGAAAAGAAAAACGTTCTGCTTTAGCGTCTTACAACAATTGTACGGGGCACTCTTAACAGCTGCAAATTTCATTACATCATCAGCAGAAATGTCGTCACCCGATCCGGATAGGCAAAAGGTGCAGCGAGTTCTACTTTTTTTGTAGCCTCAATCCGGATACTTTTCGGACGACAGGCCTCGTGCAGTATATTATCGGGCCCTTCTTTAAATCTCATTGCACGGGTTATATTATCACCGTATGAGAAGTGTCTAAACAACTTCACTGGATTTAAAGTTTATAAAAGTAAACTGTCAGAATTCAGTCATATCTGAAAACCCTGAGAGCAAAAATTCGCGAATATGTGAAACCGAAAAGAAAACGTAACCGATCCCGCGAATGTCGATGTAAGTCACATTAAGAATTCGAATCAATTTCATTTTAATTATACAGGATGTCATTCCTCAATAAAATTTGCAGCTGAAAATGGAGTCTTTCTGAATTTTCCCTTTTTATTGCTTTCGCGGATTAAAGTTCTCGAAGATACTATCTTGAAATGAGCACGAACTTCAAGTCCTATGGCTTTGTGCGTGATGGGCATGCAACATTAAATGGAGGCGAAACCGTAAATTTAAGTTATTAAAATGGAAAACCAGCGTAACTTACATTAAGATTCTTAACACAGAGACTTTCCTTAGAAAGCGTCCAGAGAACAGACACTCAAACAAACGGGTAACACCAAATGAATATTAAAAACTTACATCTTTAGGTATTCCCATCAGCGTATCCATTGCTAACACACATGATTTAACCGCCTCTTAAATAAATCCAAAAATATGCATTATTTACTTGATTTTATACCGTGCATATACCGTTGGAACTTGAGACGAAAGCTTAAGTGAATACCGATTCTTTAATTATGGTAATTCAGTAATTTCAACTATGAACACTTTCTATTAAGATTGTATTAAAACGTAAACATATATAATTAAAAAAAATTCATAGATCAAAAACTTGTAATCAAAATGGATGAGCAAGATCTATAATCTTTTTATGCAATTGAATACACATTAATTTAAAATAAAAAACGCAGCTTATTTTCAAAAATTTATTTACAGTAAATTATATAATATTGTTCGATAAAGACAGAGTAATTTTTCTCCAAAGAAGAACGTGATGAATATCAATAAAATAAATAAAAATATTTTATTTACCGGGGTTTCATTGCCTCGAAAGAACAAATCTATCTTATCCTCATTTGTGTCATCAAATTCAAGGTAAATGACAACAGAGGTTTAAATTCGAAAACAACGGTGATATAGTTTAAGAATGAAAAGGCCCAGACTAATTAATTTTTTAATATATATATTGTCCTTTAATTAATTGGAACCCTAGTATGTAGACTAGATAAATTTCCAAAACAAAATAATTAATTTACAGGCGTTTTTCAGTCGAAAATGCTTGGGACAACAAATTTATGGAAAATAAAAAATACGTTGCATGGTTAAGGAAAATTCCTCGGGCAACAACCTGCGATTTTCTGTATTTTTATTCTCTGATGTAGGTAAAGTCTGGATTCGATTAATAGTGCCTTGGCATATCAAAGATACTCGTTGCATCTCCGTGAACATCAAAAGTTCCTGGAGTATTTCTGTCATTCAAATACTAGAACGATCTCAATTCTGCTTATTTATTCATCGTGGATTGACCTTATTAGTCTCTTCACTAATTATTTCTAATCACTTAAAGACAAAATGAAATAATAGAAAGAGAAAAAAACGAAGCATTTTACCACCCTTATTAGGAGCTTTAGCATAAAAGCTACTTATAAGAATACGCCCTTGGTCTGTACGTTTATCCGTCCGTCCTTCCGGCCGTCCGCCGTTTGCACGATAACTTGAAAACGGATTAACTTTTTCAAATTCTGTTTTCAGAAATATGATCATCAAAGTCTTAGCTCGGCCGTATCAACTTTTCAGAATTTTTCGTGGACCTCTTCAAGTCGAATTCACGTGCTAAAACAGTGAGTGTAAAGAATACCAAGATAATGGCATGTCATGTAACAATCGATTTGTCAAGGAGTACATTGTTATTTTCTGTTTATCTTTTAAGCATTACTGACATCGGCGCGCGCACGTGAAATCGCTTTGTCGGCGCACGATTGTTCAAGTGCTCATTATCTGTATCATTGAGTAGCGGAAGAAAGGAGTTACTTATTGGTTTTATAATGTCAGTCCGTCTCCATCATAATTTCTACATTTTTTGAGGTAGAAGGTTGAAATTCGATATGTAGCTTCCTATGGGCATGTCCATCTGCATTATTTAGTTTGGTTTTGATTGGTACACAGGGGTCGGAATTACGGGGTGTAACGTGGAAGCGTGTAAATTTAAATTATAAGTACAGAACAGGTAAGCATAACGTTGTAATAAAGAACACAGTTTATTAAACAACTTGTTTAAGATAATTGAAAGTCAATAAAATTATTCTTTGATTTAACAGGAAGAGCCATTATCTTAGTTGAGACAAACTAATTAACTTCTTCATGGGCTCCGTAAATAAATCCAAACAGGTAAGTAAAATTCCAATATGTCATTATCAGAAATTAAGTTAAATTCATATCTTGTTATATGTAAATATCGGTTACGTTCACAAAGTTCAAACAAAATTTGATGCCGGAAACAACTTCTGCTTCTCTTTTCCAGGACTCCCTCCAGTTGTCGTTGCGGACATTCCACTCAAAGATGCGAAATGTTCCACTGCCAAGATGATCCTTCACTCGGCGTTCCATCCGTTCCGTTCAAGGAATTTTTAAAGGAAACAAAGAAACATATAATTAGCCCAATATACAGGGTGAATACAAAACTCTGAACCCCCCTTTTATTTTTTGAACCGAAGCAGATATGTCAATTTTGATGAATCCAATGAATAGGAAGTTGTGGGTGCCCTATCCCATGGTGCACTTTTCATCATCCCAAATATGCAAATTAGGACACATTCAAAATTTATCTCAAAAACCGTAAGGGATAGAGAAAAAAAACCCAATTGCAAACTTGTTCAGCATAAAAAAACAAACAAAACAAAAATCACCCTCGTATATGTAGCTGGATATTTCGCCTTGTACTTTAGCAATCTCTCAATAAACAAATAAAGTTCTATTGAATTCAATCATATTTGCTAAGACTAATCCATATAAACATTTAACGCCCTTCAATTAGGGCTCCTTCACATAGCATAAATCAAAATCATCTAATGGCTAAAAGGATAGGTATACATTTGTTTATTAAGTACATCATCTAATATAGGAAACTGCCCGCCAATACGCAATTAGGGCTGTCAATTCTCTAACTTATCCTAATATCAATTAATTCCTGTGCAGCCTCCTTCTTGGCAAAATTATTAATAAAATTAGTGACTGTTCTTACACAGCGCAATAGCTGCGTCTATTGCTCCGCTTCGCTATTAGCTTATTACCGCTGCTGAAGTAATACAATTCCCACACAACAGATAAATTCTCGTGGCCTCACTAACTCGGCCCACACGAACACACAAACACCTTTGCAGCGCACACACTAGAAATAACTCGGCATTATAACTTCCTTAATAGCCGGTCGAAACACGCTGAGAATTTATTAGGAGCTTTAGCATAAAAGCTACTTAAAAGAATGCGCCCTTGATCTGTACGTTTATCCGGCCGTCCGCCGTTTGCACGATAACTTGAAAACGGATTATCCCTTTATCCTTTATTTTTTCAAGTTTGGTGACTCTAATTTAATTTTAATTTTGTTTTATTATTTCACAATTTTTCCCCATTATAAGGAGATAAATTCATTTCAAATTTAACGGATTATCCTTTTTTAAATTCTTTTTTCAGAAATATGACCAACAAAGTCTTAGCTCGGACGTATCAACTTTTCAGAATTTTTCGTGGACCCCTTCAAGTCGAATTCACATGCTAAAACAGTGAGTATAAAGAATTCAAAGATACTGGCATGTCATATAACAATCGATATGTCAAGAAGGAATATATTGTTACTTTCTGTTCATCTTTTAAGCATTATTGACATCGGCGCGCGCACGTGGAATCGCTTTGTCGACGCACGATTGCTCAAGTGCTCATAATCTATAAGCGGAAAAATATAGCTACTTAATGGTTTTATTTTACACACGATTTGAATCACCCTTTATCATTTCTACATTTTTTAAGGTAGAAGGTTGAAATTCGGAATGTAGCTTACTATGGGCATGTGCACCTTCACTATTTAGTTTGGTTTTGATTAATCCACTAAGGTCGGAATTTTGGGGGTGAAAATTAGAGGGAACCAAATGGTCTAGGTGTTTTTATGCATATAAAAAAGTGAAATTCGGTATGCAGATTCCTATAAGCAAGATCTCCATTATATGAAGATTTTTTCCCCCGAGGTATCCATGCCTTCCAGACTCGATGGCGGAATGCATCGAAAAGATGGGGACTACATTGAAAAATAGTGTACAAACTAGGTCTGTAATAAAGGAGCTGTAAAAAATATTTCCGGTTTTCATTTGACTGACCCTCGTAAGTAGAATAAGAATGAAGCTACTTATTGGCTTTATAATGTCAGCCCGCCCCCTTCATAATTTCTACATTTTTTTGAGGTAGAAGGTTGAAATTCGGAATGTAGTTTACTACGGGCATGCCCATCTGTACTATTTAGTTTGGTTTTGATTGGTACACTGGGGTCGGAATTATGCGGTTGGGATTCAGGGAGGGCAACATATTTATGTGCTATTTAGGTACGTAAAGGCGTGAAATTCGGTATCCAGATTCCTCTAGGCAAGATCTACAGTACTATGAAGGTTAGGCCGAATTGTTTCAGGGAAAGTCGGATTTGCGGGGGTGGCAGTCACTTGGTCCTTAGAACTATGGCAACCTATGGCATGTGATATATCATACGTACGGAAATGTTGAGAAAAAAGAAGATACGAGGTTTTTTACATTTTTTACATATTACGTTCGACAAAATCAATTTATTGTTTAAAAAAAAAAGTGGGGAGAGGTAAAAAGTATAGATGAAGGGGTAAAAATAGATGACCTGCCTTATGCGTCAAAGGCGCATAAGGCGGGGGAGGGAGGGATTAATTTCTTTTTAATAAACGTATAAATGTATATCTGCTTCACTGCTAAAGCTCCTCCTTGGAATGTTTACAAGATTTTATTTATTTTTCTTTTCGCACAGGTCAGCTAATACAAAACCACCTACCCCGGTGTCAGTAAAGCTTTCAGACTATACGGAAAAATTCCGCATACTCGTACGCTGCATGCCATCAACTTTAGTTCATCAAAAGCTTTCTGGCTGTCACGCGTTAGCGGTATACGACAGCACGTTAAATACGACATCTGCCAACCGCTCAACAATACGTTAACGTTCGTTATAGCTAAATAAGTCAAACAGTCATTACCGTGAGTTTCCGATACGACGGGCTCAGTCTGCTCTACGACAGCAGGGAGTCGAATCTCCGAATAATTCTTCAGCCGGGGTTCCTCTCCTGCTCGTAACGGCTGCTGGGTTTTCCCGCGACGCTCGCTTGAATCCTGAACACGCAAATTGTTGTCTCATGCGTGTGCCTCGCCTTGCCTCGTTTAGCGAATCTCTGGCAATTCAAATTAACGTGGGAGACATTCTTCTCTTCTGCACCACGACACGTCGAAATAGGGCTAAAACTCGTGCCCTCTGCTCTCGCCCGCTCATCCGCATCAATCAACGGCCAAACATCTTCTTTATTCAGTCATGCTCCCCTCTTCTCCTCATGGCTCCGACTCACACGAACGATCCATTCTCCTTTCCCGGGGGGGGGGGGGTCTCTTTCTCTCTTTGTTTGAATTTGCTATAGGGAGTGCAAGTGACTACGTCACAGCTGACGTCATTTGCGCGATGAACGGGCCGAGAGCCTAGGAAATGGGATCGCTGGTTCCAAACATTGGAACCACGCAATATACGTACTAGTAACGTTGAAACGGGCGGCCAGTAAAAATGACATCTCTTAAATTATTATGTTAATTTGTGTAATTTATATTATTATTAAGACATTTAATACCATTATATAATTTATACATTAATATTAGAACGCTTTTTAATCATTTTTAATCACTTAACAAAAGAATGCCATCGTTCGCAGATCTTTCTTTCTTTGGGAAAACGATAGATGTTTTGGCTCCTTCTTGAGCAGTGAGGAACTAAACAATTTCACATCTTAAATGTGTTATAAACACTGGGCTTATACAAAGCGATTTTATTCCATCCCTACGTTGGAACCATGTTAAATCCCGAAGCGAGAAGACTTGTTTGGAACCAAATCGAGTCACGTGACTGAAGAATTCCAAGGACTGACGTCACACTTGCACTCCCTATTAATAAATATACGAGTCGCGGAATACCTTTTTCTTTCCGGATCGGATCCCAAATTCCGTGACACGGGGGTGGGATTCACAGAGGACAGCATATCTATGTGCTATTTAGGTACGTAAAGGCGTGAAATTCAGTATCCAGATTCCTCTAGGCAAGATCTACTTTAATATGAAGTTTAGGCCCAAGTGTTCCATTGGGGTTGGACTTACAGGTGTGGTAGTCACTTGGCCTTTGAACTATGGCAACATATGGCTTGTGAAATATCATACGTTCGGGAAAAAGGAAAGAAATTACGAGCTTTTTTACGTTTTCTACATATTACGTTCGAGAAAATTCATCTTTGATTAAAAATCTTGGGGAGAGGTAAAAAGTGCAGATAAAGGGGTGAAAATAGATGACTTCAGGATTTGCTACTTGCCTTACCCTACTCGGGAAGAGGGGGAGGGGGGATAAATTTCTTTTTAATAAATGTATAAATGTATTTCTGCTTCACTACTAAAGCTCCTACTTGGAATGTTTACAAGATTTTATTTTCAAAATGAAAATTTAAGTGTTTTCACTTAGAGAAACGATCTTACTGGCAAAACAAATTCTGACGTTACAAGCTGCAAATAAAACTCCATAGAAATGCAGGAAAAATGAATCTATTTAAAACATTTTTGTGGGGGAAAAAAAGCCCGAAATTGGAAAGAAAAAACTGCTAAAATGTGTTGCCATCAGGAGCACACCTGTATGCAAAATTTTAGAGCGAATGAAAAAGCGGAAGTTCTTCAAAATTCGACTGAAAGGTTCCGTACCATCTCACAAGATCCAAGAGCGAGTTAATATAAGGGGGGTAATAAAAAGAGAGTTTAAAGTACAATACTGTAGTTTAAATCAACTTGTTTCGGCATTTAATCCCGCCTTCATCAGGGTACAAGAGAAACGTGCTGGCAGACCTTGCATAATGAGAGTGTAAGAATGCTCAGGCAACAATGCTCAGGTTTCCTTACTTTTTAGTTCCGGCGTGTGCTTCAAACCAGTGCCAACAATGCTTACACGTGCAATAACAATGCAAAACTGTTTCCGTGACGAACTCACGTGTTCTCCTTTATGTATAGTTTGATTAAACGTCGCGACTTATTCCATGTCTTCTGCATTAGTTTTATCATTAATCGTTGAGTCCGTTGTTGATGAGGTCCGGCTAAGAAACTGTTTTCTTGGAGTGGGCTCTACTTCTGATTTCATTGTAGGTGATGATATATCGGATGCATAACAATTTTCTTGTGGCTCCGGCTCAATTCGTGTGCACACGTTGTCTGGATATCGACGTCTGTGAGCATGTCGATTGCGCAGGATCAGCATTCCGCTTGTGAGTCGAACAAGGTACCGTGTTTTATTCGGATAAGTTACTTGTATCCATCCCATGCGTTCCCAACGTTTTGTTTTTGCATTTTCGACTGCTATAGGCATCCCAGGGAAATGGGTGGTAAACTCGTCTTATTCTTGACATATTTCTTTAGACGTAAATCATCAATCTGACATAGGTAGTGATCTTTTCGTGCCACTGGCGTTTAGGCAACCTGTGTGAGTTGGAATGCAATCTTCCACTGGATATCCAAATAATAAGAGAGCATGGCTCAATCCAGTTGACTTATGTAGGGTATTTCGAAATTGTAACATTCCTTTTGCCCATTTGTCAGGATAGATCTATTTACCATTCCAACATTTATTTGCTAAGGCTTTAGCATTTTTAACAGCTAGTTCTGTATATGCGATTCCTCTAGGGCGTTCTGGTGAACTAGGTTGCCAGCGAACTCCCCAACGCTTAAGGAAATCCCTCACTTCTCTAGAGCCAAATTGTGGAACTTGGTCTGAGCATTACATATCTGCCCAAATCTCCGTTACACATTGCTTGCATCCAATCAGGAATGCCGCATCTGCATGACCTTTATCAGTGCTTCTTACGAAAAACCAACCGGAATACCAATCAGTGGCGGAAAGTAGTGTTCCTTGCAAAGGGGGCTGCGGTAATGACTGGTGGGGGGGGGGGGCTATGGGTCAAGTCGATTTGGCAAGCACAATATTCTAGACCCTGACGAGAGAGCTGAGGCTGTTATCAAGGGCGTCGTCTGTCTTTTTCGTCGGCTGCAGACGCGATCGTATCGCGTGCTTCAAGCCGGCGACATCAATTTGAAAAAACCAATTGCTTGGTCTAACAATTAAGCAATTCTAACAGTCGTCCCTCCGTAAATCGGCAATCAAGTTACCTACTTGTGGAGGGACGACTGAAATGAATTTGCGCCCTAGAACGTATTCCAGTGAGCCGATTTGAAATTTTTTTCCTTTAACATGCATTGTCATCGATCCTGTGTAAGTGTGCCAAGTTTCAGCTCCCTAGCTTGTCAGGAAGATGATTTAATACTGATTACAAGATTTTACCCGGACAGACGCACAGAAAAGTGAGTTAAATAAAAGCGTATAAAAATACGAGGTCAGTTATAGTTGACTTCGAGCCGAAAGCTATCTCTCCGTGTACGAATCCTAAACATGTCATTTTATGCCCAGTAGCTGTACGAGTGTTTAACATATTCCTTGTGGCTTGTTTCAATTCTGCTTTCTTGATACCAATTTGAGTAAGCTGTTTTGATCCAAAACAATTCCAGTCGGATCCCATATCACTTTCGTATCCCAAGCACTTTCTTTTGTTTCAATAATTTCTATAGTTTTCTGCAAATCCAGTTGATCTTCTTCAAACAATTTTTGTCTCGCATCAATTTTAGATATGCCAAAAACAATTTTATTTAACAATCTTTCTTCAAAGGCGATTTTTTTAGAGTTCTCCCAGTAATTAGCTTCAAATTCACATTTATTAACTAATTCCAGCTTTTCAAGAAAACATTGCCTGAATGTTTGATTCGGGACTTGTTGAGCTTTTTCGAACTTATCCCGATTAATCCAAATGGTTCCAAAGATCATTAATGGCTTTGAGAGTTCATCTAACAAGGAGTGTTTGCAGTCGGCTCTTCACCGATTTTGATCTCCTTTTTTTGGTGAATCACTATTATAAATAAGTTGATACGTGTCTCAGCTTTTCGTCCAATGGGCCTTTAAGTAAATTTTTTTTATACATGAAATTTAGAGATATTTCCAAATTCGTTATATTTATATTTTATATATCATACTTGAAATTATATTAGTGAACAAAAATAATAATGAGCAATACATAAATTAGATATATAAATGAATAATTAAAAGATAAAATAAAGCTATGAGAGAGAAAGAGAGAAAGAGAGAGAGAGAGAGAGAGAGAGAGAGAGATAAGAGAGAAATGAATGTTTTTATTTATTTTTTACATTGCTCCGGATGATACGAATCATAAAAACATGAAAAACAAATATTTTCTCTATATACAGCGCATTTTATAAATGCACACGCCTCACAATTATATTTCGACGAACGTATACATCTTTAGGAAAGCAAACACCATTAACATTTGAATTAAAAACTTCTTTCTTGTATTAATTTTGATGATACCATGCGTATTGTATCATATTTGAAAATATATCAGCGAATATTTGATAGTCAATAAACGAATGAATTTTTATAGCATCTTCCCTGGCAGATAATTGCCGTTTATTTTGCAACACCTCTACAGAATTTTGCAGCTTTTTAGTAATATTCTTAATTTCGCGAAAAAAATAAACATCGCATGGTTGGCAATATGGAGTGCAATAAGGAGGAATGATTTCGATAGTTGAATTACAATTGCCATCCTTATCTGTAAAAATACTATTAGAATGAGCCTTATAACGAACTTGGAAATTTCTCTAGATTTCAAGTATAAAAAAAGTTTACTTAAAAGGCGCATTGGACGAAAAGCTCGGACACGTATCAACTTATTTTCAATACTGATTCACCAAAAAAAGGAAGATCAAAACCGGTGAAGAGTCGACTGCGAACTCTCCTTGTAAGTTAGTTATATGTAAATATATAATTCTATCTGAAGTTTGTCTTCTCATTTTCAGAAAATAAAAGACAGCAAAAACTGTGGCCACTAAGATAACACCAAAGGAAGAAAAGAAACCACCATTCCAGATAAATAAATTTATAAAATTAAAACTTCTGTGTAGATTTCGGAGCTCTGTCTCCTGAATCAGTGACAAACAACAAGTAAAAATAACAACATCGGCCCACCATCCGTGCGTCCCGCGACACATGGAAAGAAATCCGTCTGGTTGACCATTCAGCCTCGGAGAGGCCAATAATACGACCTCGTTCAAAGTCCGTTAATTGCGTGAACGGTTGTCATTGTTGTTGTCGCGCCATTGAGACCGTTGTGCGGATTACAATACTGTACGTTCACGAGGCAGTTGAATCCTCCCTACTGCATGGAACGTCTCGCACAGGTGTCAACTGATGAGCCTATACAGGCACCCGGACACTCTGTATCAACCCAAATGGTCATGTCCCGTGAGCATGCATCTAATCGTTTACTAGTCGGAGGTAAACGAACCCCCTCAGTAAATATGGATAAGGTCGGACAACTCCTTGTTGGTGGGGCAATTTCATTGCAAAGCAGTGTATATCAGAGCAGCGTTTAAACGACGAGGAGAGCTTCGAAATAGCAGTAAGTATAATTTTTCACATTCTGCTTAAAATATTTCGCTTAAATGACTTATTTTATATATTTTTTGTTTTTTCTTGGTAACGTAAAATGTAAGGAGCTTGTCTAACACTGAAGTCGATTGTGTACCATTTATGTGTTTTTATACTGCAATTTAGTGTAACGTGTCCGTGATTCCAAACGTTGTAAGGTGTGATTGGGTAAATTCCTGGTCCGTATCCGTGCTCGTCTTCGAGATGATCTGCCGTTGGTGTGCTTGTGATCTTTGACTGTTTTGAGGGAGGTTCGTTGTCTCTCTGTGGTGGATACTTGTGTGCCATGCTGTATGTAAGGCCTTTGCCTGCGTGTGTATCTTTTGTTTCTTTTTATGTGTGTCGTCATATGCGCCTTTGTCGCGAGTGTGAGATTCTAGTATTAAATTTTTTGTATTTTGTATGTCTATGTAATGTAAATGATGTAATAAAGCAAGCTCTTCTGGTAGTAAGATTTTTGGTGGTTTTTGTATGTAATTCGGAGTAAATGTTAATGGACGAGTGTAATCTTCTGCTCTGTGCTGTATAGTTTTTTTTTAATTTTATAATCTTTATGCGTTGATGAATTTGTTCTGTTTCTTTATCATCTATATTGTTTGTGATTGGTTTGGCTGTGGTAATGAATATTGGTATTCTTTCAATGGCTTCTTTGTCGCTGTGTTTTATGTCTGTTTTTATTGCTTTTCCTTCTAATAATAATTTACAAGTCCCAACATTAACGGGTGTTATTATAGGTTCTTCAAATAAAACTTTTGATGCATCAGGTAATTGATCCAAATGAAAGCTGCTCTTGTCTCCCTCTCTTGGCACTAACTCTGGTTGTAATGGTTCAATTGAAGTCTCGATTAGTAAACTTTTTCCCGCGTTGGTCTCACTTTGTAAAACGAGCGTTTATTTTTTTTAGTTCTTTAGTTTTTATGATCTCTAACCAAGCAAAAAATTCTGGTATTGAAATGATGTTTTCGTCAAAAAAATAGTTTAACCATCTTTGGACAAGGACATCTCTTTGATTGAATGTATTTTGTAATGGTATGTAACGTGCAACAACATCTGATAAGGGCAGATATGCGCAGTGGAAAATATAAAAAGACACGTACAGTGAACGGAAAAATATTTAAATAAAGTTTATTAAAGTTACGTAAATAAATATTGGATAATTAGAAAAATAACAATTCGATATCACTAAGAAAACCTACTTAGCTACAATATAAGCAATTATTTTGCAAGTATTCAACGTTTAGAAGAAACGTAAACACTACATAATAAATGTAAAGCAAATGCATTCAATCACTACAAGATAAATTATCTTATTGAAGCAAAACATACTTCACTTTAAAGCTGCAATAGATTTTAAATAAACAAATAAACAGCAATTTATGTTTATATCTATAACACTATCTATAGCCAATCTTAGGCACAAAAACAACAAGACTCAAAAGCTCGCTAGATAAAATTTTCCTCTAACGAGGTGACACATAACACAGGCGAAAATTTCAAGTTCCAGTTACATGGTAAATGTCCAGTCCGGGAATACAATTGAATTTCCTTTACAAAGGGATAAGTTTACAGAACCCGAAAGTCCTAGCAGTTCCGTTCACGAATAAAGTCTTAGAACTAGGCTGAACGATATAACGGTAGCACATTGCAAAAACACAAATAGCAAATACATTAATGGCAGTGACAGACGCGTGCTACAAAAATAAGACCAACTGCCTTAAACATGAAAATATACCGCTCTTTAAATAGCGGCTACACAGACACCACGGAAAGCTAAGATTAATTGCGGTAACAAATGTCAATTCCGTGCTAGCGTAAAGCCTAGCAGGTCAGTAAAATATGCGTGCATTCCAAAAGGCCACAAGCCTATTACATTAGTCACACTGTGTACGCCTAGATAGCTTAATTCCATGAAACTATGTATAGTTAGGATGCCACTACTGCCCACAACATAATTCACCTTTGTGAGGCTCCTGTAGCTCTCGGCGACGGACCTGATATGCAACCTCGGACTTGAAACCACCGGAGGCGACGGAACCCATTTGCTGCTCCCGTCTTCGTTGGGCGACGTTGGCAAATTCGCCGCCACGTTGGCTTCACGGCACGGTCCGCTGCTTTCCCTCACAGCGTCCGCATTTCCTTGCCTGCGTTCTCGTGGAGTCGGGGAATGTTTTCTTCCTCGCTCCCGTCTGGCCACGCAGAACAGTCCTCGGTCCGGGTTATGTCAGCTATCAAGTGCACGATCCGCAGATCCTTCTACCACCGTCCATGTCGATGATTTCTTTCTCTCTCCTTCTCTCTTCTACTCGAGTTTGGCGCTCGAATCTCTCTCTCGCTCCCCATTGGTTATGCGTCTTGACGTTGATGTCGTCGCTGCTGACGCGGCCTCGCTCTCTTCTCCATGGGAAGAAGATACGAGAGCGAAAGCTTACACCATTGTCATCGGAATTCTTGATGGGGGTCGAATTCCGTGACATGGTACAGTTTTTATTCTTTTTTGTAAAAGTTTATAGATCTAATGCCTACTGTGCGGACATTCATTCTGAATGGTCTTACATATTTTAATGGCAGTGCGAAGCATATATACACGGATATAGAAGGCGTCTGCCTGTATGCACGTTACTACGAGCGGTCGAGGTTTTCAAAGATATTTACAGACCTTATTTAAAAAATATCCCTGGTAGGTCTGCAAGACCTAATGGCAGTATTCAACACTAGTTACTGGCCAACACTTGTATGAACTACCTTTCGATGCAGCTGTGCCTCACGAGCATAATGGTCATGAAGAGCTGTAATATAACATAAATTAGCGAATTTTATAATATAATAAAGTATAATGCACGTAAAAAATTGGGTATAAAATTGGCAAAATATGAGCATGAATGACATTTTTTTGAAATATAGTTAATTAGAATCCTAGCTGGAAGATATTTCTATCAACAAACTACTGTAAAATATACACTGTAATTATCGTTTCATCGTGATTCGAACGATATGAAGCGGCTTCAGTTACAAGCATCGTGATGCAGGTGTAGAAATGTAATGGCGATGAGGAGCAAGTTAACTCATAATCGTTGGCGGGGCAAGTTGACGAACGAATCAACTTGCCCCGTACAAGGACGAATCACCATAAATTCAGTAATAATAATGTTAGTTGTAATTTCATAATGATCTCTAGGCTTAGTTCAAGGTTCAACAGAAGTCCAAGATTCATCAGAACGGATGGGAACTGATCCATCACGATCCAGCTCGACATACACAAGTTAAATGTCATCGGGACATCTCAAAACTCCCGAACAGTTACATTATGCCCAAGTGATTACATCAGCACAATCATCTCGTCCTAGAATTCAGAGGAAGCGGCAGGGAAATCACTCTGAGGTCCTAAATAGCTAACCTTGCAAAACTAGATTCATGATGCCAGCACAAAAAGGAAAAAAAAACAGGACTTAAAATTAAGAAAACTAATTCCGATTCACAAAAAATTTATAAGTGTCCAAAATGAGAGGAAATCTACACAGATCCACCAACGGTAGATTGGATCTTGTGTAGTGAGTGTTATGATTGGTGGCACGAGAGATGCACAAAATATGTAACATATGCAGACCATATAAGGTCGATTTGTGTGCAACATATGCAGACCATAATAATAATAACTCAAGAGGTTGGTATGCCTTACTAAGTCAATGTATTGTTATAAATATATATTAATAAACCATTAAGGAATGACATAACCAAGTACCGAAAAATTAAACTTTAAACCATCAGCGGAATTATATTTTTAAACCGCCCTATGTTAACATTGTAAATTTCTAATGGACCATAATGATACCACTAAACCACGTATCTTTCAAATAATTTCGACTATCATTAATTTTATGTTATATTCGTTCATGACACACCATTCCAAGTTGTTTGATATATTACATGCCATATTTTAGCATTGAAAGTTCTAATGAACCATAATTGTTCCACTAGACCAGGTATATTTGAACAATTTCGCCTATCAATAATTTTACGTTATATTCATTCATGATACATCATCCCAATTTGTTTGATATATTACATGCCATATCTTATCATTGAACATTTCTGAGGGTCATAACGGTACCATTAGAGCACGTGACATTGTTTCGTTTAAAACCATTATCAAAATGGTTCACTTCCTGAACCATATTTATCAATTGGCAAAAATAGTAATTTATATCTGCTTCTATGTCATCATAACGATTTGTTTGATATATTACTTAATATTTCTCTCTATTGAAAATTGCTAGGTGGGGTCTTGAAGGTACCATTTGTGCACGTTCTATTGAACTGATTTAGATAACATTTGTGACTGGTTCGTGTCATGTACAATATTCATCGACTAACGAAAATAGTAATGAATAACCGCCTCTATCTCGTCATTACGATTTGTTTGATATATTACTTATGGGACAACTCTACGCAAAAAATCGATTATAATGTTTTTACAGAATATCGATTTGATATTTGCACATGATATTGAACCGATTTAGATATTTGTGATTGGTTCGTGCCATATACCATATTCATCAAATGACGAAAATAATAAACCATTATGGAATGACATAACTAAGTACCGAAAAGTTAAAGTAAACCATTCGCGGAACTATATTTTTAAACAGACCTATGTTAAAATTGTAAGTTTCTAATGGGCCATATAGATACCATTACACCACGTACCTTTGAACCAATGTCGACTATCTATAATTTTACGTTATATTCATTCATGACATATCATTCCAAGTCGTTCTATATATTACGTGCCATATTTTAGCATTGAAAGTTCCAATGAACCATCATGGTTCAACTAAACCAGCATCCTTGATACAATTTGGACTAACAATAATTTTACGTTTTCTCCTTCATGTCACCATATTCGAAGTCGTTTGATATATTACATGCCATATTTTAGCATTGAAAGTTCTAATGAACCATAATGGTTCCATTAAACCAGTATGGTTCCACTGAACCAGACTCCTTGAAACCAATTTGGACTACCATTAATTTTACGTTATATTCATTCATGACACATCATTCCAAGTCGTTCTATATATTACGTGCCATATTTTAGCATTGAAAGTTCCAATGAACCATCATGGTTAAACTAAACCAGGTTCCTTGAAACCAATTTGGACTATCATTAATTTTACGTCATATTCATTCATGGCACCTCATTCCAAGTCGTTTGACATATTACACGCCATATTTTAGCATTGAAAGTTCCAATAAACCATAATGGTTCCACTAAACCAGGTTCCTTGAAACCAATTTGGACTATCATTAAGTTTACGTCATATACATTCATGGCACCTCATTTCAAGTCGTTTGACATATTACACGCCATATTTTAGCATTGAATGTTCCAATGAACCTTCATGGTTCCACTAAACCAGGTTCCTTGAAACCAATTTCGAATATCATTATTTTTACGTTATATTCATTCATTACAACTCATTCCAAGTCGACTGACGAAAATAGTAACGAATAACCTATTGTGTCTCGTCATTACGATTTGTTTGATATATTACTTAATATTCTTGCCATTGAAAATTGCTTGGCGGGAAAATGGAGGTACCATTTGTGCACGTTCCAGTGAACCGATTTAGATAATAGTTGTGAATGTTTCGTGCCATGAACCATATTCATCGACTGACGAAAACAGATTTTGAAAATCTTTGATAGCCTTGGAGGAGTTAGAGTTACAGACACGTTTTCCCACACTGATAGCATAAAGTACCTTTCGGTACTTAATAAACCATTAAGGAATGACATAAGTAAGTACCGAAAGGTTAAACTAAACCATTCGCGGAACCATATTTTAAACCGCCCTATGTTAATATTGTAAGTTTCTAATGGACCATAATGATCCATTAACCACGTACCTTTGAACCAATTTGGATTATCATTAATTTTACGTTATATTCATTCATGACAAATCATTTCAAGTTGTTTGATATACTACATGCCATATTTTAGCATTGAAAGTTCCAATGTACCATAATGGTTACAGTAAACTGGTTCCTTGGTACCAATTTCGAATATCAATAATTTTACTAATTTTACATTATATTCATTCATGAAACATCATTGCAAGTTGTTTGATATATTACATGCCATACACTTCGGGACAAAAATATGGAGATTTTTGAAAATTTAAGAGATTCATCTCAGATAAGTCATATTAAAATAAAATAGAATTTTACTATGCATTACACAGCGATGTATACTTAATATACACCATCTTATTAACTACTCATAAAATTTTTTGAGCATTAACTAATTTTGTTGAACAAAAAACAAGAAAAACAACAACTGCTTTGAAGTCAAACGTTTGGAGATTTAATTATACTGAGACATAAGTTTGGAGATTTTGTTAAAAACGTTAGCATTTGAAATTTCTAGTTGCAGAAATTTAGCTGTAGACCTCATGATTATGTAAATTAATCTAAGATGGGTTGATTGATTACAATTTAGGGATGTGCTGAATTTATTTTCTTAAATTTTCAATAAGCCTCCTACAAAACAGATCCCTCAATCTATTCATGACTTAATTATTAAGAAATGGCAAGAAAAATAAAAAGAAATTAAAATAGCAAAAAGTTCTCAACTTAACTACAAAATCTGTAAGCAAGATTATTGTAAAATATAAGAAAATTGGAAGTTGCACTGTGAAGCAAAGGTGCGGCAGAAAACGCATCACAAGTAAAGCCGAAGATAGAAATCTAAGAAGTATTGTCAGAGAATATCACGCTTTCGAACGGCAAGAGAAATTACTGCCAAATGGAATCCAATCAGCAAGAAAGAAGTTTCGGCAAAGACAACAACCCGGCGTTTGAAAGAGAGAGGTTACTCTTTTCCTTCTGCAGCAAAAAAGCCTCTCCTAACTAAACGAATGAAGAAAAAGCCTCTCCTAACACTCAACATGGACTACAGAACAATGGCAAAAAGTCATATTCAGTGATGAATCTAGATTTAGCCACTGAATGATGATAAACAAAAAGTTGTGCGCAAGAAACAAGAAATTCTGGACTTTAGATGTGTACTATAGACCTTTTTCTCGGGATGGAGTTGCCATAATTTACCGCTAGGAGGCCGACTTCCGTCCGCCATAGCTGGCATTCGAACTTCGTCGAACTTGTTGAACGCTGTGCTAGTTAATAAGCCATTTGAACGCATTTGAATCGATTAATATGCCATTTAAAGGTGGATATGGTAATATTTGTGCAGTGTACAGGTGCACTAATAGTTACAAAACCCTGCATGACTGGAAACATTCTGTGTGCGAAGAACACGGAACGTCAAAAAATGATTGCATCTGTCCAAGACCATTTCAACTTCCTCGATTCCCCAGAAATGAAGAAAAAAAGAGAAAGTGGGATGCCAAGTTGAACAGAAAAAAATTCATCCCACATGCTGGATCTCGGGTATGTCTTGTAATATATTATTATTTTATAATCTTTAAAATAGTAATTATATTCTCCTTTTTTTAATATAAAACGTGCTAAATGATATTAAAATGATAATAAAATAAACTAATAAAAATTATAAAGACTAATACATGTCTTGATTTTTGATGTATGCTGATATGAAGTCTTTAGGATGGATGCAGTAGTTCATTACGAAGTTTGTTATGAAGGTTGAAAGTCTTGAGGTAGGTCTTGTAGAGAGTTGTAAATTGTAAACAGGGAAGAAGACGATAAGTCTTGAAGATAGTTGTTAGCAGGGAAGGATACGATGAATGATGGTGAAGAACACGAATGGTGATTAAAATAATTTGAAGAGTGATTAAAATAAACATTAATGAACATTCAGTAAAAAAAAATATTTGTATCCAACATGCCTAATAAATATTTTTCGGTAAAAATTCCGATTAGCGTCTCCTAATTATCACGGAAGGCATCGATCACGTAAAATTTTTCTTAGATTATATCTATAATATGATAAATCATTCACTTAAGTAAATACGTTACAGTACGTTCGGAGCATAAACGCGACATGATTCTTCCATGATAATTAGGGGACGCTACTCCAAACTTTTACCTATTTTTCAGTCAAACATGTTGACTTACCTATTTAGTTACTTACGGACTCTAATAAGCTTTTCCATGCTTATTTTTTAGTGCGTATCAGGTCGCTTTTTTGCAGAATTTTAGAACGCTCCATGAGTAAATCATTCGCGCGCGAATGCCAGTCATGGCGTCGAACATGTGGCGCCGCGATGTGGATAAATACACGAAACTTTAGAAAAAAAGGTCTATATAGAATCAAATTTCTACCAAGCATCATAACTTATGGAACAATAAATGCGTATGGGACCGGAAGTTTAGTTTTTGCCAAAGGAAACGTCAGCAGTTCCTATTACACGGAAATAATGGCTGATGATCTGATACTAGGTGCTGCTTTTTACTTTCCTGATGGTAACTGCATAGTATACCTTGTCGCCGACAAACGCGACACTGCACTGGTTGAAAGAATAAAATATTCACCTTCTGAAATGGCCAGGAAATAGTCCTGACCTTAATCCTATAGAGACAATTTGGGGTAAAATGAAGCGAAACGTTGTCATGTGTAAAATTCTAACAAACAAGGATTTATTCAAAACTGTGTCCCATGTGTTGTGTGAAATATCGAGAGATGATTGTCAGTGTCTCATAGAGTCTATGAGACAACGAGTGCAAGCAGTTATTAATGATAAAGGCGACTGGACCAAATACTAAACAAAGAATCTCCAAACTTATGTCCCAGCATAGACAAATCTCCAAACTTTTGGCTTCAATAGTGTTTGTTTTATTGTATGTATTGTTGAAAAAAAATGTTTGAAGTACATAAAATGTTTTGTGTACCGAGAAAAAACTAAGTAACGTTCGAATAAATCATCGTATAATGCATGAACAAGTCCTTTTTTTTAAAACAGTTTTTCAGATGAACCTTTCATATTTTTCAAAAATCTCCATACTTTTGTCTGGGAATGTATATTAGCATTGAAAGTTCCAATGAATCATAATGGTCCCACTAAACCAGGTTCCTTGAAACCAATTTTGACTATCATTAATTTTACGTCATATTCATTCATGGCACCTCATTTGAAGTCGTTTGACATATTACACGCCATGTTTTAGCATTGAATGTTCCAATGAACCTTCATGGTTCCACTAAACCAGGTTCCTTGAAACCAATTTCGAATATCATTATTTTTACGTTATATTCATTCATTACAACTCATTCCAAGTCGACTGACGAAAATAGTAATGAATAACCCCTTCTATCTCGTCATTACAATTTGTTTGATATATTAATTACTATATCTTACCCATTAAAAATTGCTTGGTGGAAAAATTAAGGTACCATTTGTGCACGTGTCAATGAACCGATTTAGATAATATTTGTGACTGGTTTGTGGCATGAACCATATTCATCGACTGACGAGAACAGATTTTGAAAAATCTTTCATAGCCTCGGAGATGTTAGAGTTACAGACAGACGGACGGACAGACAGACAGGCAGACACGTTTTCCCACACTGATAGGACATATATATTCATTCATGACATCTCATTCCAATTAGTTTGATATATTATATGCCATATTTTAGTATTGAAAGTTCTAATGAACCATAATGGTTCCATTAAACCAGTATGGTTCCACTGAACCAGGTTCCTTGGAACCAATTTCGACTATCATTAATTTTACGTTATATTCATTCATGACACATCATTCCAAGTCGTTTGATATATTACGTGTAATATTTTACCATTGAAAATATTTGAGGGTGTCATAAGGGTACTATTAGAGCACGTGCCATTGTTTCGATTTCAACCATTTTCAAAATAGTTCATTCCCGGAACCATATTTATTAATTGGCGAAAATAGTAATTTATATCCGCTTCAATCTCGTCATTACGACTTGTTTGATATATTACTTAATATATTTCTCTATTGAAAATTGCTTAGCGAGGTCGTGAATGTACCATTTGTGCACGTGCTATTGAACGGATTTAGATAATTTTTGTGGTTGGTTCGTGCCATGTACAATATTTATCGACTGACGAAAATAGTAATGAATAACCCCTTCTATCTCGTCATTACGATTTGTTTGATATATTAATTAATATGTCTTACCATTAAAAATTGTTGGTGGAAAAATTAAGGAACCATTTGTGCACGTGTCAATGAACCGATTTAGATAATATTTGTGACTGGTTTGTGGCATGAACCATATTCATCGACTGACGAAAACAGATTTTGAAAAATCTTTCATAGCCTCGGAGATGTTAGAGTTACAGACAGACAGAAAGACAGACAGACACGTTTCCTCACACTGATAGCATAAAGCACCTTTCGGTACTTAATAAACCATTAAGGAATGACATAACCAAGTACCGAAAGGTTAAACTAAACCGTTCGCGGAACTATATTTTTAAACCACCCTATGTTAACATTGGAAATTTCTAATGGATCATAATGATACCATTAAACCACGTACCTTTGAAATAATTTCAACTATCATTAATATTAGGTTATATTCATTCATGACACATCATTCCAAGTCGTTTGATATATTACATGCCATATTTTAGCACTGAAAATTTTTGAGTGTGTCATAAGACCACGTGTCATTGTTTCGATATCAACCATTTTCAAAATGCTTCATTCCCGGAACCATATTTATTAATTGGCGAAAATAGTAATTTATATCCGCTTCTATCTCGTAATTACGATTTGTTTGATATATTACTTATTATATCTCTCCATTGAAAATTGCTAGATGGGGTCGTGAAGGCACAATTTGTGCACGTGCTATTGAACGGATTTAGATAATATTTGTGATTGATTCGCGCCATGTACAATGTCCATCGACTGACGAAAATAATAATGAATAAACCATTAAGGAATGACATAACCAAGTACCGAAAAGTTAAACAAAACCATTCGCGGAACTATATTTTTAAACAGGCCTATGTTAACATTGTTAGTTTCTAATGAACCATAAAGATACTACTATACCACGTACTATTGAACCAATTTCGATTATCATTAATTTTACATTGTATTCATTTATGACAAATCATTCCAAGTTGTTTGATATATTACATGCCGTATTTTAGTACTGAAAGTTCTAATGAACCATAATGGTTCCATTAAACCAGTATGGTTCCAATGAACCAGATTCCTTGAAACCAATTTGGACTACCATTAATTTTACGTTGTATTTATTCATGACACATCATTCAGAGTTGTTTGATATATTACATGCCATATTTTAGTATTGAAAGTTCCAATGAACCATAATGGTTCCATTAAACCAGAATGGTTCCACTAAACCAGCTTCCTTGAAACCAATTTGGACTATCATTAATTTTACGTTATATTCATTCATGCACCTCATTCCAAGTCTTTTATATATTACATGCCATATTTTAGCATTGAAAGTTCCAATGAGCCATAATGGTTACATTAAACCAAGTTCCTTGGAACCAATTTCGACTATCATTAATTTTACGTTATGTTCATTCATGACACGTCATTCCAAGTCGTTGATATATTACGTGCTATATTTTAGAATTGAAAGTTCCAATGAGCCATAATGGTTCCACTAAACCAGGTTTTTTGAAAACAATTTCCGCTACCATTAATTTTACTTTATATCCATTCTTCACACATCATTCCAATCGTTTGATATATTACATGCCATATTTTAGCACTGAAAATTTTTGAGGGTGTCATAAGGGTACTATTAGGGCACGTGTCATTGTTTCGATTTCAACGATTTTCAAAATGGTTCATTCCCGGGACCTTATTTATTAATTGGCGAAAATTGTTATTTATCTCCGCTTCTATCTCGTCATTACGATTTTTTTCATATATTATAGTTGTACCGCCCTGATTTAGAGCCCTGAGTGGAATGATTGAATAACAGAAAAACGGAAGTATGGCTCTTGCTCAAGACCATTGTCGAAACGATGAATTATTTCACATTATTGAATTTTCTCTGACACATTTTGTCTTCAGAGCAATGCTTATAATTAATTGTTATGTTACAAGATTTTATTTTTTTTAATTTGTGTATTTATTTTATTTCATTTATTCATTTAGTCTAGTTTATTTAATTAATTAATTATTAGATTTATTTATATTATATTTTGTATTTGTTTATCATTCAATTAATGTATTCTTATTTTATTATTTCAATAAAATTTTAGTAAATTTTTTTATTTATTTAACTTATTTTTATTTATCCAATACCATGAATTTTTTTTAAATTTTATTTACACAATGGATTTTATTGTGTATAACCATTAATGGGGGACAAAGATAGATTTGAATACGGAAAGCTTGGCTTTGTTACCCAGCTCGCGTTTCGTTACCACGGCTCGCGTTTCGTTACCACGGATCGCCACAGTTCACGTCTGACACAGCTTGCTGCACCGATCCGAGCATCCAATTAGTTCTCCTGCCGTCCATCACTCGTGAATACAATCCCGAGATACTTGAATTTCTCCACTTGTCTCAATGAGGCTCCCCTAACATGGAGAGCGCACTGAGCAGGCTGTCTTGAAAGGACCAGAACCTCGGTTTTAGTCACACTGATCTTCATCCCAGCTTCTTCACATTTGGCTGCAAACCGGTCTAGTGCATGCTGAAGGTTCGTGCGAGAAGACCCAAGGAGGACAAGGTCGTCAGCAAAGAGCAACCTCTCCACCAGGAAGTCGCCCACACAAACACGCTCATCGCCTCGGCTGCCCCTGTCTATCCAGTCCATAAAGATAATGAACAAGAGGGGCGACAGTACGCACCCTTGGCGGAGTCCAACACCCACGGTGAACGGTCTTGACTTAATGCCATTTATCCGGACACACATCTCAGAGCTTTCGTACAGAGACATTATAGCAACCAGTAATTGCCCATCCACTCCATACTCTTGCAACACTTACCAGAGCTTCTCCCGAGGAACTCTGTCATATGCTTTTTCGAGGTCCACAAAGCAAGCGTAGACCTCTTTTGCATACTCCCAGGATTTCTCAAAGATTTGCCTTAGAGCAAAGATGTGATCCGTTGTGCTTCGGCCAGGTCGGAAACCACATTGCTCCCCCGACAGTTTGGAGTCGACTATTTCCCGACTTCTCTTCTCCAGACACTTAGCGTACACTTTCCCAGGAATGCTGAGCAAAGAGATGCCTCGATAGTTGTTGCAATCTCTCTGATCTCCCTTTTTGAAGATAGGGATCACAATTCCGTGTGCACACGCGCAAATTCTGTTGTTGTAGTCAACAATTGATTGCTGTCTTTATGGAAGAAGCGATTTCAATCCCCTCAATTACATGAATTTGGCTACTTCTCATACTTGTCTGCCATTGCTTAGGGGCCTGTCCAGATATCCAATTCAAAATCTATCTTTGTCCCCATTCTCACCTATGGTCATGAGGCTTGGATAGTGACTGAAAGAGTGCGATCGCGGGTACAAGCGGCCGAAATGAGATTTCTGAGAGGTGTGGCAGGTGTTACCCTACTAGATAGAGTGTACAGCAGCACAA
>JAHWFO010036506.1:74072-89394 GCA_023313115.1 Rhysida immarginata
TCGTCTTCAGCTCCGCGATCAGGGTCCGCTGTCAGCTCGCGTGACAACATGATAATAACTCAGGTTCTGTATGTCCTAGGATAATGAGTTTTGGAGGAATAATAGAGTACATAAAACTTTGTACACCGTTAAAATTTTCTCACATTCCAATGAATAGTTTCCGAGCACTGTTACGCATTCAAAATCGTAACAGTGCTCACATGCGAGTACTAACCAGCACGTGTTACGATATTAAGTGCGTGACTCGGAAACTACTCGTTGAAATTCGAGCAAATTTTAACGGTATACACAGTTTTATGTACCCTATTATTCTCCCAAATTTCATCATCCTAGATCTTAAAGAACCTGAGTTATTAACTTGTTGATCTAGGTAGCGGCATTTTTATTTCTTTTCATATCTCAGTTAGCGTTGAAATACGGACCCATGTTCTTTTGAACGCTTTTGCTTAGAATCACCCATACTACTTCCCCTAAAGTTTTACATTAAATTTGATTCAACCTGTATATGAATCACCTTTATTAATGTTAAATATAAACAAAATTGAATAAATAGTCACCAATATAAGTTCTGATGAAAATAAACTTGTTGAGGGATGGAAGGAATTGCATCTTGTAGATAGACAGACGAAAGACGGGTGAAATACAAATGGAATACAGAAGAAATGTTGAACAAGGCACAGATATTGTAAGATGGAAGGTGGTACAGTTGGAAGGCAGAAGAAATTTTGGCAGAAGGTATAGTTGGGAGATAGAAATGTTGAACAGGGTACTGAAATGTATGTTTTGATGATGTAAAAGTACGGTTCAAAATTGGGGATTTAAATAATAATAAATTTTTTTCTATAATATAGCATTTAGTTAGCTTAATTTACTCTATGAATGGCAGGAGACTTTTAGGATCAGTGGTAGAAAAAAAAATCAATGAAGAAAAAAATCTATACAGAAAGCAGCTCCTTCGCGTTCCCGAAATTACAGCCTTAAATACAACTGCCTCAGTGTCCCCCAAAGTAATCGAGTTGTCGTTCCTGGTTGCTTGAATTTCTTTAAATTTCTCATTAGGTAAGCAATCCAGAAGTTGTATTGATATCATTGCTATCGACTGTATAATTCAAACAGGATTCTGATGACGACTGGTGGGATGATGAAGAAGATGAAGGTCACAGATATAGTGCTGAAAATCCGTTCGAATCCCATTCAAGAAAATTAAAAACTGTTTTATTAATTTTCGATTATGTTAAATGCACATTTCTTTAAAATTACGTTAAATTTGATATATCTAAAATTATGCTAAATTTATGTTATTTTAAAAGAAGGATTCGTAATGTATAAAATGATAACAATGGATGGCTGGCGCGCCCAAGTCTTAATAGCAGTGTCATCCGCGTAAAAGTACAATTTACACTTTTCGGGCTCGGAAAGTCATGCACAAAATAGTTAAAGAGGATAGGCCCCAGGACAGAGTCTTGTGGAACGCCGGCCTTTACTGTGCCGACTGTTTCAATGGTTCAACGGGGAGTACTATCAACCTCCTCAAGTCGAAAGGCATTGCTATTGGGAAGTGGTCTGTGGACTTGCTGAATGCCTTCCCAATATCATGGTGTAGCCAAATTACGGTGCTGGGATGTGTGTTTTCTTTCCTCCCGTCAATGAACTTCAGTCACTGGCAACAGGTAATAGGAAATGTTAAAGCCACCTTGTCAATTTTGGGGTTACCATCTCCATGTTTGTCAAGGTGCGTTTTATAAAGACCCACATTCTTCCTATCTTATCATCCAAATGGCTATTCACCTACAAAGAATCCATAAAGCAGTAGTGAACTGCGTGTGGGGATACAAGAGTAAGCGTCATCCCTTAAAGGCCGATATTCTCTTTATCTACTTTGAAAGAGGGGTTTGGATTTGCCCGATGTTAGGAGATATCTCACTGCGGCCAGAATGGTCGCAGTGATTCGTGTCTTCTTAGTACCATCTCCCGTCTGGGCGTCGTTTGTATTCCTACACCTGAACTTCTTTTTCAGAGTGAATAGGCTACCAGTGCCTTTCTCGTTGCCAGTGAATATTGATCTTCATTTCCCGTACTTTTATAGACTTTTCTACAAGATTAAAGGACTTTTATAACCAGCTTATGTCAACAGGACCCACAAGATTGGGGCGAGGAGGGGGCTTGCCTTTCTCCTGCAGTCTGATCAGGGTGCAGTTTCGGATGTCGTCCGTCTTCATCCTGGTCACCTATGGGCAGCGATTTTAAAGAAGGAGATGACGGAAATTGCAAGCGCTGGCAACCTCGACAGGTGAGTTCGAAAAATCGAACTTTTAATAATTGTAGCGTGCAAATCTGAATAGAAGCAGATATACGCAGTGGAAATAATGTACACGTACAGTGAACGGATGAATAGGTATAAATGAGTTGAATAAATAAATTGAATAACTAAAGTAATAATTCAATAATTGATACTCCTTAATTAGATAAAGTTAATCCAATGAGTTCGTAGATATCAAACTTATAATTCTATAAACTTCTTACAATTGCTAAGAGTCACGTGCACAGTAATCACAAGATATGAGTCAATAATCAAAGTTCTATGCAGTCCTTACATAGATAGGCCTTAAATCATTAAGCTTCACCAAAACACAAGTACGTTATAATTATAAATAGATTAAAGATTTTACGGGGAAAAGCAAATCCTTAATACCTAAGTATCATACTAAAATCTTACTAAACAACAATTCCCATTCGTGAATCCATACCAAACAATAATACATTCAACAAATGGCCAGGTATAGAGCTCTTTACTACTTTGGCCTATTCTTGACTCTAAATAATACTTGTAATTGTATCGCTTAAACAATAGCATACAAACTAATCAATATTTATATATTTAAATATAAATATATAAATATTTAAATATAAATATATACATATGTGCGTGAAAACGCCAGTCCGCATAGTTAAGTAAATACAGGGTGTAACTAAAGGTGTGTTACAAACTTTGGGGAATGATAGAACTGGTCAAAATAAGCATTTTTTGTTCTATGAACATTGGTCCACAACTGCATTGTTTAAGAGTTATAGCAACTGTTCAAAATGACGCCCTTCAGCGTCAATGCAGGCTTGCATTCGTCGCTGTACGTTGCAAGACACCCGTTGCAGCATCTGCTGGGAGTCCCTGATGTTGTCTGCTGCTACAGCCAATCGTGCGATGAGTTCCTCCACTGAATTAACCATTGTTTCGTAGATCAGGGACTTTAGGTGGCCCCACACAAAGAAATCCAATGGTGTTAGGTCTGGTGATCGTGGCAGCCAGGTAACTGGACCACCCCGTCCAATCCAACGATCGCCAAACGTATCAGTGAGGAAGGCCCGGACATGCTGTGAGAAATGTGGAGGTGCACCATCATGTTGGAACCACATTACTTGACGGATGTTAAGAGGTATGTCATCCAACAGTTCAGGCAGCACCTCCTGAAGAAAGACGAGGTAGGTTTGTGCATTCATACGAGCTGGGAGAATGTACGGCCCAATGAGGCGATTGCCAACAATACCAGCCCACACGTTGACAGAAAATCGTTGCTGGAAGCGCCTTGTCGAAATGGCATGTGGGTTGATACGGTCCCAAACATGGATATCCTGGTGGTTGAAAATGCCTTCCCTGGTGAAGGTTGCTTCATCAGTGAACAGCACCTGCTGTGGGAATGCTGGTTCCTCTCTACAACGTGCAAGAAACCATCTGCAGAATGCCATACGTGGTGCAAAGTCAGCAGCTCCAAATGCTTGCACTCGTTGCATACGAAACGGATGAAACAGTTGGTCATGCAGAACTCGCCAAACAGACATGTGATCTGTGTTCATGATGTGTGCAAGCGCACGGGTGCTACATGTTGGTCTTTCGTGAACTCTACGAAGCACAGCTTCTTCGAATTGAGCGGTACGACGGGTGCGAGCGCGACCATGCTCTCCACGCATCACAGCTACACTTCCTGTTGCTCGTAGACGTCGCACAAGCCGAGCAAACATTGTGTGAGCTGGCTGACGACGTTGTGGAAACTGCCGTCTGTACAGACGACAAGCAGCCCTTCCATTACCGTCTGCAGCACCGTACACTAACAACATGTCAGTGCACTCGTTAAAGGTGTAGTCCATATCCGGATGCGATCACACACTTTAGATTTTTTAGTGTGCAGGATCTGCTTGCATGGTAATGTGATGGTGTGGTCATGTTACTTTAAAAATTTACATGACCATACCATAATTCAGAAAGGGGTGTGTCATAAGCCTGCATTGATGCTGAAGACGTCATTTTGAACAGTGGCTATAACTCTTAAAAGATGCAGTTGTGGACCAATGTTCATAGAACAAAAAATGCTTATTTTGACCAGTTCTATCATTCCCCAAAGTTTGTAACACATTTTTAGTTACACCCTGTATAGTCCAGTAAACAGTTCAAACAGGTAAATAAAAATCTAGTCCGTAATACTCCTTAGTTTAATCTTTACAAATGAGACAATTCACATTCGTCAGCAAATAAATTCGAAATACATTAATTTGGCAGTTCCAGTGCTGAAACGAGAATAAATTACAAGTTAACGAAACAGCAGTGTCACAAATACGTTAGGATAATGAAGAGAAATCTTTGAGTTAAAACTTTCTAATAATTACAAGATAAAACAAAGAAAGCACTCAAATTGACGGAACTTTAAGCGTAAAGCATCGATATCAAATTTATCAACGGGCTAATGCAAAACCCAGCTGGCAACAGAAGTGAACATGCCATAAGGCCATAAGGCCATAAACGTCGCACACTGGAAGAACTGCGTAGTTCACGCCGGCACAATTCCATGAAAGCTTTTTAGTCAATACGGCATTGCTGCCCACATTATAATTAACACTTACTCTGCGCACTCAGCAACCATCCTGTAGATGATTTTCGGTGTCTCAATCACACAGTACAGCTGAAGCAAATTGCCGCCCCAGTTGCCTGTCTGCCACGCCGATGAAATGCCCGCCGTCTTGCCTTCACTGCACGACTCGTTCTCCCTAGTCGGAACGCCCGCATTTACTCGCCAGAATCCTCCTGAGGGCGGGGAACGTTTTCTGCCGTCCTTCTGCCTGGCCACGCAGTACAGCTTCCCAATATGGCTGTCTCGATTTCCATCGGGGTTTTTAGCAGCCAGTTTGAACACCTTCTTTTCTCTCTCCTTCCACGATGTCTTTTTCCTTCTCCCTCCAAATTCGAGCTCCGTGGCTGACTCTCGTCGTTCACTCCCATTGGCCGCTGCGTGATGACAATCTTGGCACTTGACCTTGTTCCTTGGTTAACAATGGTAGAGGAAGTTAAGAAAATTATACACGAACAAAATATGAATTTACTTATTTACAGTGTCTCGCACAAGTAGTAGTACAGAAAAATGAATAAATTATCATTGGAGCGGTAGTACAGCCATGGCCTTTCGCGATGCACAGTTAACTCAACGGCCTAGATGCATGGTTCTGCAGAAATATTCGCGTGTGGAGAAAAATAGCAGAAATTGTACCTTCCGAACGAATAGGCTGCGTGGCCAGCCCTAAAGATGGAGAGACTGCGAAAACGGGTCGGAATAAATATCGACACACATGAAAAGTGGTGACCAAGTCGGCAAACTCGTAATTGGAATTACGGAGGTACAATCTTAAGGCTGGAACAAGGAGAAAAAAATACTAGCAATATGAGTGAGCACCTTGCCTGTACAGGAAAAGTGAGATGGTAGAAGTAAGGAGAAGAAGAAGAATGTTCTAGAACAGAAAAGAACACTAATTGCGCAATAATTTTTTTATCAACAATTAGACGGTATAACATCTCGCGACCGAGTTAATTAGTTCCGAGGCAAAATCGCCACATGGGGCAAGAGCGCATCACGAGAGTTCGAAAAAGTTTTACGACAACAATGGTCCACGGACCACAACAATGAATTACTTAAATCTAAATACAAATTATCAATATTAATGAATATCAATAGTTTTTTTCATTAGCTATAAATTGCGATTTCCCGAACAAATACCCCTGTAATTAGCTTGGGTGCAGAAAAAAAAAATTCCTTAAGCATTGAGTCTGGTGGAATCTCAGCATTTACTGGACTTACATGTTTGATATAAACACATACAATATATAAGCAACAATAATTAAGTTGCAGTTAATTAATAAATCGTGCATACAATTTTGTACAACTTAAGTAAGTCGTGTGCGCACACTAACTTACAAAAGGTAAGTACGTTTATTAGCTTATTGGGATACCTAGGAAAAATGAATAGTCACTTGACTGTTAGACTGAGCTCTGTAACATATTAGAATAACAATATTATTCTAATACGTTACATTACTACAAACTAGTCAAAAACTATTTAAAATTGTCAATAGACTTAGAAATGTCATGCCGAAACTTTTCAGTCAGTAAGTAAACATTACAAAAAAAAAAAAGATTGTACTATAAAAGATACATATGGGCGTTTAGAACCCCTTTCATCCCGCCTAATGCAATGCGCACAAAAAGGAACTAACAACTTCGGCTATACAGGCTAAACTAACAACTTTTACTTCAAATCGTGTGTAAAAGAATTTAAGGGTGATTATAGAGGTCAAGGTAAACACAAAAAGTCTTAGTAACATGGGTCCAATTTTTATTTCTTTTCAAGTTAAAAGAAATGTTCAAAGTGGACTCCTTGAGCCTGAATGCAAGTAGTGACGTCAGCATACTCTGCGGACATAAATCTATTCATGATATTATGATAGTTTGCTACAATTGTCTACAAATGTACATACATTACTTGCACATTACTTCCCAGAGATATGCCGTTTTCCTGGAAAACAGACTGCATGAACCCTTAGAGGATACACCTCTTGTAATCCGTCAACAGATGTGGTTCCAACACGATGGGGCCCCTCATCATTTTGGTAGAGTTGCTACTGAATGGCTTAACATGCACTTCTCTAACAAATGGATTGGGCGCAATGGGCCCATAGGATGACCACCTCGCTGACCGAAACTTAATCCACCTCCAGCTTGGAATACTATCTGTGGGGACATTTGAAAGAAACGATGTACAGTGTACAGATAGACACACAGGCACAATTAGTGGCCAGAATAATAGCATCGGCTGACGAAATTAGACGTGAACATGAGGTACAGACAATCATATACGAGTCACTTATTCGACGATGCAATGTCTGCATTCAAGCTCAAGGAGGCCACTTTAAACATTTCTTGTAAATTGAAAAAAAATAAACATTGGACCCATGTTAATAGGACTTTTTGTGTTTACCTTGACCTCTATAATACCCCATTAAATTGTTTTATACACGATGTGAATCACCCTGTATATAAAAATTATACATATATATACACTGAGTGAGCATATTATTATGACCACCCTGTCAGTATCTCGTTGGGCCACTTTTTGCGTTTAATACTGCGATAATTCTTCGTGGCATTGATTCTACGAGATGTTGGAAGGTGGTGGGAATAATCTGACACCATGCCTGATGGATAGCACTGTCTAGTTGTGCTAGATTGGACGGTGGTGGATCCAGCCGTCTGATGGTTCGTTCGATTTCGTCCCACAAATGCTCAATTGGAATGAGATCTAGGGATTGTGGGGGCCACCGAAGTAAGGTAAAGTACCCCTCATGTTCCTGGAACCACTCCTGCACAATACGAGCTGTTGTATAGCGCATTGTCTTGCTGGAAGAAGCAATCTCCATTCTGGTACGCCATCAACATGACAGGGTGGACTTGATCGGCGACGATACGGAGGTATGCTGTGCCATCCAGACGTTGTTCAAGACGTATTAACGGACCCAACGCATGCCAGGAAAACATTCCCCAGACCATAACACTGCCTGCACCGGCTTGAAGGGTTGCACTCATGCATGCGGGGTCCATGCTTTCGTGCTGTTTCCGCCAGATTGTCACGCGACTATCTGCATGATGTAACTGGAATCGTGACTCGTCAAACCACATGATTTGTTTCCACTGCTCGATAGTCCAGTCCTCGTGCTCCTGAGCGAATTGGAGTCGTTTCCGCTTGTTGGCTGGAGACAGCAAAGGTGTGCGGACAGGTCTTCGGCTTTCGTATCCCATGCGATGCAGTGTGCGGCGGACAGTGCATTCAGAGACCGTTTTGGAAGACCCCTGATTAAGGTCAGCAGTGATTTCATGCACAGTTGCCCTTCTGTTATCTTTTACCAGTCGTGACAGTCCCCATTCTGTCCGATCATCAACCATCCGCGGGCGACCACAACGCGAAAATTCAGACCCCGTCTTCCGGCTAACCGTCCAGTCTTTAAATACTTTAACGACTGCTGCTCTTGAGCACCCCACGAATGTTGCTGTTTCGCTGATACTCGCTTCATAGCTCCGAGCACCTACAATCATCCCGCGTTCGAAGGATGTTAAATCGCGTCGTTTACCCATAGTTGAACAATGGAACACATCTACTGTTGTCGATGACACTCAGCTTCCCTTTTTATATTGGTTCGGCCCGCTAGCAACATTGCGGCGATGTCCGTGCGCGCATTTGCATAAACATGTCAGTTGGTCATAATAATATGCTCACTCAGTGTATATACGAGGGGCGATTGATAAATAAGGTCTCCATGGCTGTAATTTTTTTATTTGTTAACCGATTTTCAAACTTCTTTTTGCATCTTATACTCATATTTGTCCTCTATGTAATGCACTATTCACTTTTCGACATAGTCCCCATCCCTTTCCACGCATTGCGCCAACGCGTGACTAGTTGGGTGAACCCGTCGGAGAGTCATTCCGGAATTGTTGTCGACACCAGGATTGAATGGCAGCTTTGGACCCTCTTCTGGAGTACGATAACGTCCGCCCGCACACGAGTCACCACACACAAGAGGTGTTGCAGCGCCTACAGTTCAAAGATGAAAAATTGCAGTTCAAAAATTTAAGACTTTGCACACTACGACTTTCACCACTTCCCAAAGAAGAAAGAGCCCCTTAAGGGACATGGGTTGGTTCTGACGGCGAGGTAAACGCTGCCATTCAATCCTGGGTGACGGGTTCACCCAACTAGTCACGCGTTGGCGCAATGCTTGGAAAGGAAAGGGGACTATGTCGAAAACTGAATAGTGCATTACATAGAGGACAAATGTGAGTATAGGATACAAAAAGAATTTTGAAAATCGGTTAACAAATAAAACAGTTACAGCCATGGAGACCTTATTTATCAATCGCCCCTCGTATATACTTAAAAAATTGAACGAACTAATTGACTTTACTGTCCCGCTAGGACAAAGACAAGGAGTCCCAAATCTTATATAATGCGGGGGCAGGTAAAGGTTTCGTGAATACATCTGCCGGCATATCCGAGGACGGGAAGTAGTTGAGTACCACATTCTGGAGATCGATTTCGCGCGAGATAAAATTATGCAATCTTAGAATGTGCCTCGTTCTACTTTTGGATCCCAATGCACTCACACATGCGATGGCAGAGGTTGAATCAGTATATATAGTTGTTGGAAAGGTGATATAATCCCCCTGTCCGATTTGAGTAATCAGGTCCCATAACCATCAGAACGACTTCACGCACTCGGATATAGCAATCACTTCGGCCTCACAACTGCTGAGGGCGACAAGGACCGGTCGATTGAACGAAGGTCAGTGACGTTTCACAGGTGTGTGCCAGTTAAGCAGCCACACATTTAAGTTCCATCATATGCAAATTGGTAGGAGGTCTGGCATATAACGATAATCTCGTAATTTAATATGCTATATTCGGGCGCCTACATGTCATCACGTACATTAATGATCCCAAAAGACATTGGTGAACAGTTGGGTCGGCTGGTTGCGATTCTTCTGCTTCATCTAAATTTACGTGTGCGATGAGAGGAGTGCTCCTGGACTTGACATTCTGCAGCTGTTTCTCTTGGATGACTTGGTAGATGTAATGCGCCTGAGGCAATTGTATAGAGTTACCATCACGGCTCACTCGGATGCCCAGAAGGTGACGAACATCTCCGAGGTCCACCAACTCAATATCACGTCGAAAAATATCCACTAGGGTAGTTAAGCGTTAAACATAATTAGTGGCAGCGACGATGTCATACACATACACGGCGAGGAGGAATGAACATCTGCCGTTGTTGTAGATGAAGAGGCTATCATCTGCTCGTGATGGCGTGAAGTCCAGGCGAAGGCGGAGTTGATATACAGTAATTTCATGTACCAACATCTGCCACTTTGCTTTAGTCCGTACAGGGACTTCAGAAGTTTGCACACTTCGTCTGCACGGACTGGTAGTCCTTTGGGTGGCATCACGTATACTGTGCGTTTCATAATTATAACCTCACCCCAAAATTATGGGATATTGATAGTCCAGTACATGAACTGGACTAGTATTTGGTCATTCCATTATTGTAGGGTAGAGACGGTATTATTTACGAAATGTTGTGACATTTGATTCCATATTTAGTGATTGATAAGCAAAACATCACTTTGTATCTTTTGCATAATTATAACGTCACCAAGGTTTACATGGTTTGGGGTATAAATTATCATAAATGACATATGACCATAATTATTTCACAATGCCACGAGGAAAGCAACCCTCCGAGCGAGAAAAGGGGCAAATTGATGCTTTCAGAAAGACTGGAAAGGGAATAAGAGCGATAGCACGTGAGCTTGGACGATCACAGAGAGTTGTTCAAAATTACTTCAAGAACCTTACTGAATATGGGACTGCGAAACGAACTGGACTTCCATCAAAACTCTCTGAACGAAGCAAACGGTTGATCATTCGATCAGCATCTAATTCTACAAAAAGTTTAGCATCATCAGGAAAGAGCTTAACCTAGATGTTTCGACTTCGACAGTCTGGAGAACCTTAAACGACAGTGCTAATATTGTCATGCCAAGCTGAAACCGGCCCCTTGTCTGAGAGAACATTATAAAAGAGCTGGATTAAAATTTGCCGGTGAAAACATGAACACAGATTGGAATACGGTAAGTTTTTCGATCAGTCAACTGTAATGATCGTGCCTACAAGTATACAAATTGTCTTTATATTGTACAGGTTATTTTAAGCGATGAAAAAAAATTCAATCTTGATGGGCCCGATGGTTTCAATTGTTATTGGCGAGACTTAACGCGAGGATGAGCGCGTCTTTTCTAAACGGAACTTTGGAGGTGGAAGCTTGATAGTGTGGGGTGCATCCATCAACAAAAATGAACAGCACAGAATATCAGAGTATACTTAGAAGTCATCTCATCCCCTATTTAAAAAGATTTAGGCGAATTCCATTGATGTACCAGCAAGACAACGCATCCATCCATTCAAGCCGCAGTACCCGTCAGTGGTTTCATGACAATAGGGTTAATGTTATGGAGTGGCCTGCCTGCTCATCTGATTTAAACCCGATGGAGAACGTCTGGGGATGGCTCACACAACAGAAGAAGACAGCAGTGCTGCCGACATACGTATCCGTCAATTAAAAATTCTTATGTGGAATAGTGGTCCATTTATTCATTCCGGTATTAGATGGTCATGTTAGGGTCAATCTGCACTGAGAGCCTTAAAGGCGTATAGATCGAAAGCAAACCAGCTACCATATGATCAATTAGAGTCTTATCGTCTATGGCTAATGAGATGGCACCCTCCTCCGCACGGATTTGCAATGCACGTGCTATGTATGCGTTGGGGTCGTCTGTGAGGACCTGAAAGGCGTCGCATAACTTCCTCCTGAGTGACAGAATCGGGTCGGGCATAACGCCAACGGATGGCTTCCAGATAGAAAATGGACTGTCAACCTGTAACATGAGTACATTGTCATCATCCACCATGCATAATAAATAACGTCTTAGGCATGCCCAGTCCGTTCGAACAGCGGATCTCGCTGGATCCGAAGTGGGTCGGGAGGTTTTATCATGTGCATATTTGTCTAATCCTTTGATTCTAGAAACGCCAACATCTGATACTTCCATTTTTGAAAGTAAGCACTGGTAGGCTTAGGGATTGAACGACTGTCATCAAAGAAAGACTCAACCATAGTTGGACACAAATTCCAATTCCACTAACCACGCTCTGCTACCAGTGATGAGTCAGGTGTTATAGTGGATTTATGGCTAATAATGAGTTAACAAACACTTTGCATAGTAAACAATAAAAGATTTTATTAATGACAGTAAAAAGAAACTAGAACATAAATTGTGATCCATGGTTAACAGTGGTAGAGAGAGGAAGTTAAGAAAATTATACACGATCAAAATATGAATTTACTTACAGTGTCTCGCACAAGTATTAGTAAAAAAATGAATAAATTACTCAGTGGAGCGGTAGTACAGCCTTTGCGTCTCGCGTTGCACAGTTAACTCAACGGTCTAGATGCATGCTTCTGCAGATGAAATATTCGAGTATGGAGAAAAATAGCAGAAATTGTACTTTCTGAACGAATAGGCTTCGTGGCCAGGCCTAAACATGGTGAAATTGCGAAAACGAGCGACGGGTCGGAATAAACATTGACACACATGAAACATGGGGACTACGTCGGCAAAATCGTAATTGGAATTACGGAAGTACAATCCCAAGGCTAAACAAGGAGAAAGAAATACTAGCAATGTGAGTGAGCACCATGGCTACACAGTAGAAGTGAGATGGCAGAAGCAAGGAGAAGAAGAAGAATGTTCTAGAACAGAAAAGAACACTAATTGCGCAATAATTTTTTTATCAACAATTAGACGGTATAACTTCACGCGACCGAGTTAATTAGTTGCGAGAGAAAATTCGCCACACGGGACAAGAGCTCGCATCAGCAAGTTCAAAAAAATTTTACGACAACAATGGTCCACGAACCACAACAATGAATTACCTAAACCTAAATACAAACTATCAATATTAATGAATAGCAATAGTTTATTCATTAGCTATAAATTGCGATTTCCCGAACAAATATTTTTATTAGACTTTAAGTGCTAATTTAATACTTTGGATTTAAGTAGCTTTGATAAACAAACTCCTCTCTGATTTGCTCTCTGTTCTGATTAAAAGTTTATCAACTTTATTCAAGATTTAATCGTTCAGCCAAATTCCGAGTCCTATTCTTTTGCTTTTTCTCATCTTCCGAGATAGTTCTGGACCGTTTACAACCAAACCCAGGAGGGTCGCCATGTTCTGAGTTTACTCTGATCGGAAGTTTCTTCAGAAGCCCTTCTTCCAGTGCCAACGAATGCGTATCGAGGCTTGGATACTATTAGCACCAATTACCACTTCAACTGCGTGTCAATGAGCTTTTAATATTTGAGACATTGTAATTCTTTATACTTAACACAAATTTATTTTCTGCTGTGAATACGGATATTTATGAACTTTATTAAAAAGTTGATTTCATATATTTCACTCGTCTCCTCTTTCTTTCTCTGATTACGACTTGGTGAATAGAAACTTAATTAATTAATTTCATAACTAATTAATAAAGTCGTGACATCTGGTCATTAATTTTTCTGGGAAATCTCAAATTTTCACTCGTGGACGATTCATAGTTGTTACAAAATTATTTCATTAACAATCTTAAGATCCATATCTTAAGAAAAGGTAGAAAAAGCAATGGAAGAAGGAAGAGAAGATAAGAAAGTAAATTGAAAAAAGGGGGGAATAATACTTACTTACTTACTTACTTTTCAAACCCGCTTATCCGTTAGGGTCGCGGGGGCAGCAGCCCTATGGAGGATCTCCAGCGATCGCGATCTTCCGCCATTAGGCGCATGTCCTCCCTGGTAATATCCAAGCGACTCGAACCCAGATTCTCCATGTAGTCTAGCCACCTGGTTCTAGGCCGACCCCTTGGTCTCTTACCCACCGGCTTGGAAAATAACAACTGCCTAGGAAGACTAGTTTGCGGCATCCGAATCACGTGGCCATACCAGCGCAACTGAGACCTCTCAATGCGGAGAAGTAGCGGCTCAACACCTAAAGATTCCCTTATTGTATTGCTGTACACTCTATCTAGTAGGGTAACACCCTGAGTGGAGGGGGGAATAATAAATAGAAAAATGATGGAGAAGAAAATCTTATTTTATAAACTATGTCCACCACCTATAAAGAAAAGTATAGAAACTGTTGGTTTTATATTTTGTGAATTTTGTTTAATTTAAGTCTCTTTGGTATTTCGTGAATTCCATAACGATGAAGCGTGAAAGACGGCGAGACTGTTGGCTGTTTGTGCAAATACTATCACTCTAATTGGAAATCACTATCAAAAGGAATTTGGACAGCAGTCGACTCCAGAGCATTTTCTTCTCTCTCTCTCTCTCTCTCTCTCTCTCTCTATATCTATATCTCTCTCTCTCTTCTTAAAAGGAACAATTTTACGAGTGAACGCACAAACAAACCAAATTAAATTTCCAGAAAGGAAGGAAAAGAAAAATTCCTTAAATACTCAGTGACATGAGAAAGAAAACTTATCCCCACTTCCCCATTTCTGCTTCTCTTTGTATGCTAAAGAGAATATGGTTATGATCAGTATGCCTCAAAATCTTTGTATTGCGATTGGATATACAAGATATGGAGCAGAAACATTTTTGGCTATACATTTTTTTATTACATTTTTATTAGTGAAAAGATTCACGAAACGGTTTGGCCATTGATTTCGCCGGCTCTGTCAAGGTGACGGAAGGAATGGCTGCAAGATACATTTGAAAATGAATAATTCAATAGAGTGTTTGCGGCAGTGACTTTTCCCTTATAAAATGCGGCGTTATGGCTATACTTATAATGCAAAAGTAATAAGCGTAACGAAATTTACGTTAGTTATAAAATTGAATAGAATTCAGTAATGAACTTCTTTCGCATCAACTTTATTCGCATCAACTTCTTTCACGTCATGCAGGCCAAGGACTTCAGCTAAAAAGCGGAATTCTGCAGTCTCTAACGAAGAATGCCATAGACTAGATAATTTCTATGATTTACCATTATAGGCAGCACGACTTCCATTAGCGCTTGAACATATTTCCCGATATGGATCATATTGAATTCATTATGAATGGCATCCAGGCGTTTGGATATTGGAAGAAGCCAGGCTGAACTTACACTCAGAAAGCGGATACATGAAGAAGAAGCAACTGGAATACGATATATAAAAGTCGGATTCGAGAACCAGCAAGGCAACAACAACAGCAGGCTCAAATCGCATTGAAGAATCTGCTAACAATAATGAATATTTAACGAATTTACGAGGGCTTTTTTTTAAAAATAAGATCTGTTTTGTAATAAAAACAAAACTATGTAATTTTTCAAAAATTTTTCTTTACCAGATTCTATATACCTCTAAGTATAA
>JAHWFO010036506.1:89404-108344 GCA_023313115.1 Rhysida immarginata
TTATGGCCATGTCAAAATGGAACTTTAATTATAAAGACCCTGTATATATTAGTTTTGTTTTAATTACAAAACGGACCTAACTTAAAAAACAGCTCTCGTATTAAAAGTATGACAGCTTACAATAATGAATGAAAGGTAGGGAAATTTACACAACTTGTATGATGAAGAAATAAGAAAAAAAAATTGTAATTACATATACCTGAAAAAAAAAACAACAACAGGTTTTTACATTACCATCAAGGGTGTTTGATTTTTATTGCAACCTCATCAAAGTAGAAATAAATTTTGGAAAGAAAATAAAAAATTAAATAATACTAACAATAACAAAATAGATTCCAGCCAGGAAGGAACGTAGAATTAATGCATTATCTTCAAAATACTGTTCACAATTAAAATAGTAACAGGTATTGCTGCGATTCGCAACCATTTAGGCCTTTGTAAGCAAAGCCGTGATTTTGTAAAAAATTCCTACTGGTTGCAGATATTTTTTTTAAATTTTTTTTGTGAATTGTTATATTACCATGCCAAAACTCCATTCTACATATTGCCGTAATAGGAGCCTGTGCCACCATTTCATTTAGGTTTGTATTGCTGAATGGTCTCATTATTTGAGGTCGCAGAGGGTATCCTTCAGCAATACTTGTTGCATTATAGTTGTAGCTTCTCAAGAATTTTTAAATCTCTGATCATGAAAACCTCATGCATTCGGCCTCATATGCAAGATTATTCCATTAGGCAAGGTGATGATCTGGAACTTTAAACAGTGATATCGTTTGTACCCACTATGCAGTTCTGCTTGGATACTTGTTAGGCAAACAGCGCGTGCTTTTCCGTCGATGAAGCCGATGATATTTGTTAGTAGTGCGTCTTTGGACTTCACTACCTGACTCATTCCTTCTTGATAATTTGTAGTGAACTATCAGTTTGCATCCAATTCTCGTAATAATAATAATCCCCATTGTTGTAGATAAATAATTAAATTTCTTTAAGCAGCCGGCTCAACAATGACTAACGCAAACCAAAATACGCTCATCGACCAAAAAAGTTGCGCGTAGAAGAAGTCGTCTGTTGAAAAGATATTTGACAGGAAGTTAGTATTCACCACTAAGAACAAATGATTAATCAATGAGCGTGGGTTTGACAAAATTTATTGGTCAAAATACCAAAATCATTACAATTCTCAATAGGAAGTTGGACCGCCACTCTTGGAGTCGTGGCATGGAGTCGTACAAGTTCTTAACGTAGTCTTGACTCAGCTCATCCCATGCAGACTGAACTTCGGCTTGTAGCTCTTGCAGATTTTGTGCCAGTGATGGAGTCTTAACAGAACGTCCGACGGCATCCAAAAGCTTTCTAAGGCATGTTACAGCATAGATTGTCACGGGATTTCGGAAGGAGAAATAAAATTAAAAAGAAACCCGTGGCGAGAATATTTATAAATAGTAATTGCAAAGAGAAACTAAAAGAGCCTACCGGAAGAGGAGAATGGAACGGTCGTGAAGATAGCGAGAGGAACAAGACCGAGCCACGAGAGAAAGAGGGGAGCGCGAGAGAAAGCAGAAGGGAGATCGACACGTAGCTGGAAAGGTGAAATGAAAAGAGCGCCCGGCTATGCCTTAAGCGAAAAATCATTTAACAAAAACGTTGGGAATAATGCACATTCGACTACCGGGATTTTCAGCAATAGCGGAGCTGATGAGCGGAGCTATGCGGAAAACAGCATTGTAATGAATGACATGTGTTTTATGCATTCAAGAGAACGCCCAAGCGAACCGGAACATCAAGCATCGTCAAGGGAGAGTCGACGGAAGAAGAAGGCGTCAGCCAGCCCTGTCCGATCCCGTTAATACGACAGGAATTCTCCGAGTCGACGAGCTACGGTAATGCCTATTTGACTGTGTATAATTTAAGTATAAGTAGCGTTCAGTCGCATAACTTCTCACTCACGAACATTACCTACTGTCAGCTATTTAACTCTTATGATAGCAGGAAAATATTCTCCAAGCTAAAACTGTTGATTTATAATTCTAATATTCAAGGAGTGTTTCCTTTTAGTTTCGCGGCCTACCAGGAAACAGGAGTAGGCGGATTTTTGGCGACAGCCTAATTGGAAAGAAAAAAATATTTTTTCTTTAAGCTAAGCTGGCGTAATTGCATAATTGAAGTGCCATTAGTTGTTTTCTTTGCGCAAGTTATAATTCTCCCCAGCTATTGTGCTCTGTAGGAATTATTCAGGAATTCTTATACTAGCAGTGTTATTGAATAATTGAAATTCCTATTTAAGAACACGTTACTTAAAAGAAGACCTATTGCATAATTGATAGTTGCAAGCTAATTAAATTGTACCCTTGTTTAGTGGTTTTGCATCTTAAGAGGAGAATAATTTCAATTGTAGTTTATTCATTTGAAAGCATTGTGTTATATTAGCATATCTTTTGTTAAGCGGAAATTTCGCAAGGATTATAGTTAATGTGGAGTGGCGCCCTGATTGCATATTGTGAAGCGCTTGGTTTGGAATAAAAACAAGAAAGCATAAATTGGCTAATTCAAAGAGACTTTTTTTGCGCTTAATTTCATTAAGAAGAATCTTTACTTTGATACATGTGGCAATATCAATCTTATTACGAATTATTGATTCTGCATCCTTTATCTATTTTCTGAGCTTCATCGAGAACGTGTCGAGTTCCAGAGTCCCGTGGAGACGACGTCTTGATGCCGGGTTTGAAGAGGACAATCGGCATCGCCGAGGAGACTTCGAGTCGAACCCTTCGTTTCGCTCCACTGCAGAGAAGCCGAATCCTACAAGTTTGAAACGAAAGTGTTGTTATTTGACAAGCCATCTAATACTTTATACCTATTTGTCAATGTAAAGTTAACTTGATAATTCGTAACTTTGTGTTGAAAAGAACAAAGAATTTAGCTTACCCAAATCATCCCATTTTGCTATAAACTGTATAGTTTTCAAGATAGTGTAAAGAAAGAAGTATTTCCTTACAAGTTTCATTGAATTATCTATAAATAATAAACTTTTATATAATTTTACTTTACATCTGCTCTGTTCTTAATCATTTCCACGCTTCCAATTACATAGATGCTAGATCAATAAGAGCACGGCTACATCAAAAGAAAATCATATAAACCATTGCTAATCATATTTTTTACAAGACAATTACAATCATTTAAGAAGAATGAAAAACTCAAATTCATTATTTAACTTAAGAAGAAGATTAAATAATCGAATCAAACGCTGAAACGAAAAATGATAATAAACACATTAGAGAAAAATCGTCCTTTCGAAGACGAAAAGAAGGCATCTTAAAATTAATAGCATACAATGAGTAAAATCTCTTACAAGTTTAAAAACAAATAGTATATCTTGATAAGATAAGACCTTCTGAACTCGAAATATAATTGTTGACATTTCAGAAAAAGAGTAAAGTTGTTCCGAAAATCGTATAAAGGCCTTACGAACAAAACGTCTTTTGACACGTAAACGAGTTTTTAACTGAGTTGGCTTACAATAGTCTAAATCGATGCAGCAGAAAGGGGATTTGCAGCTTTCAATATATACCGACTGAACAGAACTCATGGGATAGCAGGTCGCTGATTCGCAATAGGAGACCAAGTGTGTTCCGCACCCCCTGGAGGTCTACGCGGCGGCCGCAGTTATGAGACTCTTTGGGAAGTGGCTGTGTGTTTAGTTCATGTGAAATGCAATGTAGTCGTGAAATGACGGCATTCGAACGGGCCGTGGTGTTGGGTGCCCGACGCATGGGAAGTTCGATTTCAGCGGTCGTGGATGAACTCGGCTTCATAGTTCTACCGTATCTAGGATGTACCGAGAATGGTTAGAGGAAGGCGTAACACAGTCCATAACATACCATACAGGGCGTCCAACCACCTCGATGACCATGATCCGCAACACCTGGGACGAATAGCCAACAGAGACAGGAGGGCCATAGTGCGACAAATCGCGTACCAATTTAACGTCTACCAAGCTAGAAACGTCTCCCAGTGGACAATCCGTAGGAACATGCGTGCCCTTGGCTATGGGAGCCGTCGCCCTACGCGGATACTTATTTTATTATTATTTTTATTTTTTTTATTTACAACTTTACATCCCAATGAGACAAGTAAAAGAGGTTACAAACAGGTTATTCAAGTAATCTAACATGATGAGACAAGTTAAAATCTTGGTATTTACGATGTAAATATCAATCAGCAATGGAGGTTAACAGTTATTTTCTTATAATTAAGAGGGAAAAAGAAGGGTTCAAGAAATACATAATCTGCACACTTTTGGCCCAAAATCTCCACAAAATTATTTAACTACACTTACATTTTGTATTAAGTTATAGACATGAAATTTGTGATTTGAACATGATTCTCGAGTACAATTCAAAATTTCATTCCTAATATTAAAAGTAGGTTATTCCAAAGTAAACAGACATTATAGGGGGGGAAAGGATTCAAGAAAATTAGAGACCGCTAACTTTGGCCTAAGTTTATATTTTTTGCGTAGATCGGGTATTCAACGAATCAGTTAGCCATAATTTGACGTAGTGGACCGGATGATTAATATCACTTACAGCTCGATATAATTCTTTTAAACGAACAATGTTTATTATGCAGTATAAAGACGGTATATTATACCTCGAGAACACTTCAGACATAGAGGCATATTTAGATAAGGCAAGATATCATGTCGCCAGATGGAGCTAGCAAGCAAAATTCCATCTGATGACATAACAGGACGAATGAGACAGGCAAATAGCCTTATTAAGAATAAAAATGTTAGGTCATGGCAATAGATGGCGCTAGCAGATAAACGCTCCTCTGATGACATAACAAGTGAGGTGAGGTTGGCGAGCAGCCAAAGAGAGGAACAGAATAAGCGTCGTATTAGCCCATCACCCAGGAACACCCGTTGTGTTAAGTATCCCCAAGCAGGGGCAAAATCCTGCAATTCTGCAAGCTACCGACCTATTAGTCTACTCCCGTCGATGTCCAAAGTTTTGGAGAAAACTATCCTCACCAGGTTCAAGGACCACTGTCTCACCAGTGATCTACTTCGGAAAGAACAGTTCGGCTTTCGTGACGCCCATTCGTGTCAGATGCAGATATGGAGGCTTGTTGAAGATCTGAGCACCCCACTGAACCTTTCAAGGTACTGTGGCGTGGTCTTTCTTGATGTCAGTAAGGCTTTCGATCAGGAGTGGCACGAAGGGCTAATCTACAAGATGATTAGAGACGAGTTTCCTCCTTATTTGATTCTGACGGTGAAATCCTTTCTTAGCGACAGGTTCTATCAAGCTAAAGTTGGAGAAAACTTCTCCACTCTCCGCAAGGTAAAGGCCGGTGTCCCACAAGGCTCTGTCCTTGGGCCCGTTTTATTTAATTATTTTGTACATGATTTCCCAAAACTAGAAAAATGTAATTTATATTTCTATGCTGATGATACTGCCATTATGGCATTGGCGCACCAGCCATCTCACGTTTATTAAATTTATCAGGGACATTACTACACTTCCAAAAACTAAAGATAATCAAATGACTAACTCCGTATCATATAATCGACAGCTTGTCAAAGGTCTCAATACACTTTTCAAAGCTCATAATATTTCCCTTTTTTTCAGCAACACAAATCAAGCAAGGTTTTTATTGGGCAACCCCAAAGACAAGGTTCCCCCACTCCAAAAGTCAGGGATTTATGAAGTCAAATGCCCTCAATGCCCGAAGGTTTATCAAGGACAGACTTCTCGCAACGTTTTGACCCGGTTTAAGGAGCATCTGAACCATAGGAAGTTCGGCAGAGGCCATCTCTCCGCCGTCGCCAAGCACTCACTGGACACAGGACACGGCATTTCCTTCGAACATGTTGAACTTTTAAAATTAATAAATAAGAACCGATTCCTGGATGCCTTTGAGAGTATGGCGATTCAATCTACAAACAGCAATAAGTTACTTAATTCGGATAAAGGGCCAATCAGCGACTCTCAGCTAATTCAATGGTGGGTCAACCTAACCAATCATTGAATCTCTTGTTGAAGTGCGTCTGTTCCTTTTTTATTATTGGCCACTTTTCTCTATAAATACCCGCTCTGTTTATGTTAAATTCAGAAAATAAGATTGACGATTGTCAGAAACAAAAAAAAAATAAACGAAATAAAAAAAATACAACGAGAAAGAAGATTATCACATCTTCCAGTAGTCTGGGAAAGAGACGTTGCTAATATCTTCAAAATTGATGTCAAGAACGTGCCTCGGTTTACGATACTTCGTATGCCAGTTCATATTCATTGAGTTCTTCAGTATCCCTTTCACAAGCTTATTGTTGTGAGTCTTCATCTTCTGTATCATAATCAAAAGGAGATCCTGTATAAACTTACCGATATGGGCCATATTTAAATCGAGGTGGATGGATTGGTTTTTCACCGTCCTTCTGTCCAGCTGGGCAATAGTCTTCAGGGTAACATTCTGGAATGACTGTAGTTCACTCCATCTGCTTTTACAGATAGTCGCCCACGCAGGCATGCCATAGAGGAGTATGGTCCGGATAATCGATTTGTACAGAAGTAGCTTGTTGTCAATGCTGAGAGCGCTGTTGCGACCCATAAGAGCTATGATACTGTACTTAGCCCTCTTCGCTTTGTTCAGAGCATAGGACATATGCTGGTTCCATGGGAGTCTTGAGTCAATGATAACTCCCAGGTACTTGTAGTTGTCCACCCAGTCCAGTTTCTTATTGAACAGAACAAGAGAATCTGGGGGATGCTTGAGCTTCCTATTGAGGTACAAAGCCTTGCACTTTCCGACGTTAAGGTTCAACTTCCAGCAGTTAAAGCAGTCTTCGAACTGCTTCAAGGCGCACTGCAGCCGAGTGATAACGTGAGCCGGCTGGTGTGCCCATGTCATAATGGCAGTGTCATCCGCATAAAAATACAGATTACAATTATCGGGTTTTGAGAAATCATGTACAAAGTAATTAAATAGCATAGGCCCGAGGACAGAACCCTGAGGGACACCGGCCTTTACAACACGGGGTGTGGAAAGATTTTCTCCAACTTTGGCTTGATAGGATCTTTCGTCAAGAAAGGATTTCACCATCAAAATCAAATCGGCAGGAAACTCGTCTCTGATAATTTTGTAGACAACGCCCTCATGCCCTCTTATTTTATTTTTTTTTTTATTTTAATTTTTTTTTTATTTTCTTTTTTGTATAATATGGAAGACCGCTTGGGTTGGTTAGGCTTATTGACTACCTCAGTGTATTTCATTTGGTGTTTATTCTGGTTGGATGAGCTTTGTGAAAGCGCTGCTTTCGTCCCATCCTAACAAATGTGCACTTCACTGTTCGATTGTCGATTGTCGATTGTTAAATTCAGCATGATTCTCTATAGGTACATACAAGGTAGAGATGATATCATCGCTGCTGGACCTGTGGAGGACACCTACTACTGCGACCACTCCCCTAGTAGTGACGTTTTGGACATCTCGCTCTTGAAAGGTTTCTTCAAACCGTACAATATCTTCACGATTGATGACCTTTCTTCTGACCACAAGCCTGTGGCGTTGAACTTTGACAATGTCGTCATAAATTTCCGAGAGGAACTAATACATCATCAAGACTGGAAGCTCTACAAAGATATTCTTAAGGAATATGGCTGCCAACCCGACGTTGCTTACTGTACAGAGGACATCAATCTACGTGTTGAAAACATCACCAGATGTATTAACAGTGCCATAGAAGCTAGTAAGTATCCATCAGAGAATAAACCTCCTCATCGAATCCAACTCACATCTGGAATCCAACGCCTAATTTCTGAAAGAAACAGGACTCGTAGACTATGGCAACGCTATCGTGAACCCTGGCTCAAAACCAAGTATAACAGGCTAGTGCGAGGAGTCCAAGAGGATATAAAAGAGCTTCGCGACGCTAGATGGAATGAAAAACTCAAAAGCTTGTCGGCTCGCGACAATTCCATTTGGAATATGGTCAGAGCTTTACAGAAGAGGAAGAATGATACGCTTCCTCCACTACGTACTCCATAAGGTGACTATGTCCAAACTGATCAGGACAAGGCCCAAGTCATTGCAGATTCACTGGAAATGCAGATTGTTGCTCCTACCAACGATAAGCCCGAGAGCCAAATCATGTCTCAGCGTGTGGAAGAAGGTATTGTCAACTTTGATGAAGTCCCGCAGCATTTAACGAAGTACAACATCGCCAACATCATAAGTAAACTGAAAAAGAAGAAGGCTCCAGGAAAAGACAAGGTGAGTAATAACGCCCTAATGAATCTCCCAAAGAACTTTATTGACTTTCTCACCAATATCATTAGCGACTGCTGGAAATTTTCTTATTTCCCTGTGGCTTGGAAGAAATCTATTGTGTTGAGTATCCCCAAGCAGGGGCAAAATCCTGCAATTCCGGCGAGTTACCGACCTATTAGCCTGCTACCCACGATGTCCAAGGTATTGGAGAGAACGATCCTCGTCAGATTCCAAGATCACTGTCTAGCAAATGACCTTTTTCGGGAAGAGCAGTTTGGCTTTCGTGCTGCCCACTCTTGTCCGATGCAGATATGGAGGCTCGTTGAACACCTGAGCACCCCCCTGAACCTATCCAGGTACTGTGGTACTTCTCGATGTCAGTAAAGCTTTTGACCAAGTGTGGTATGAGGGCCTTGTCTACAAAATGATCAGAGACGGGTTCCCTGCCGATTTAATTTTGATGGTGAAATCCTTTCTTGACGGCAGATCCTATCAAGCTAAAGTTGGAGAAGATCTTTCCACACCCCGTGTTGTAAAGGCCGGTGTCCCTCAGGGTTCTGTCCTCGGGCCTGTGCTATTTAATTACTTTGTACATGATTTCCCGAAACCCGATAATTGTAATCTGTATTTTTATGCGGATGACACTGCCATTATGACATGGGCACACCAGCCGGCTCACGTTATCACTTGGCTGCAGTGCGCCTTGAAGCAGTTCAAAGACTGGTTTAACTGCTGGAAGTTGAACCTTAACGTCGGAAAGTGCAAGGCTTTGTACCTCAATAGGAAGCTCAAGCATCCCCCAGATTCCCTTGTTCTGTTCAATAAGAAACTGGACTGGGTGGACAACTACAAGTATCTGGGAGTTATCATTGACTCAAGACTCTCATGGAACCAGCATATGTCCTATGCTCTGAATAAAGCGAAGAGGGCTAAGTACAGTATCATAGCTCTCATGGGTCGCAACAGTGCCCTCAGCATTGACAACAAACTACTTCTGTACAAATCGATTATCCGGACCATACTCCTCTATGGCATGCCTGCGTGGGCGACTATCTGTAAAACCAGATGGAGTGAACTACAGTCATTCCAGAACGTTACCCTGAGGACCATTGCCCAGATGGACAGAAGGATGGTGAAAAACCAATCCATCCACTTGGATTTAAACATGGCCCATATCGGAAAGTTTATACAGGATCTCCTTTTGATTATGATACAGAAGATGAAGACTCACGACAATAAGCTTGTGAAAGGGATACTGAAGAACTCAATGAATATGAACTGGCATACGAAGTATCGTAAACCGAAGCACGTTCTTGACATCAATTTTGAAGATATTAGCAACGTCTCTTTCCCTGACTACTGGAAGATGTGATAATCTTATTTCTCCTTGTATTTTTTTTATTTCGTTTGTTTATTGTTTCTGACAATCGTCAATCTTATTTTCTTTTTTGTATAATATGGAAGACCGCTTGGGTTGGTTAGGCTTCTTGACTACCTCAGTGTATTTCATTTGGAATTTATTCTGGTTGGATGAGCTTTGTGAAAGCGCTGCTTTCGTCCCATCCTAACAAATGTACACTTCACTGTTCGATTGTCGATTGTCGATGTTAAATTCAGTATCTTCGGGTTTTCTCCTGGTTACTCCCTGTTTTTACCTGCTGAATGATGAGAGCTTCGCCCTCGAAAAGCGCTTACAGGATAAGGTCGTATTTTTCCTTTTGTAATTTTGTTATGGTCAAAGAGTCTTTTATTTATTTTATTTCATTTTTATTTCAACAGGAAATAATCCACACGAGTTTAATACTTAATATTATATTTCATGCTAATATGTTGTTTTAATAGCTGTCCTTTCCCAAAGACAATTCCACCGTGTCCCAATTTCATCACATTTGGTTTGAAAGACGTCCCTACAATAACGATTGGTTTGCGTGGTCAACACTAAATACGGACATCTGTTTTTTCGTATTGGGGTTTTATAACTAGAAGACAGTCCTGAGAAATTGAACGTTTCCCGTGCAGAACAAAAGACTTTGGCTCAAGTCGCAAGAATTGGACCCTCATTCGTCCACCCCGTGAAGACCCCTGATGTTGGCATGATTAAATTAACTAAATATTTAGTTTCCTGTATTTACTGTTAAGTTTGTATTTGATATTTCTTTTCGGAATAAAGATCCCAGTTACGCAGTTCCTTACAATTAATGATTATCCTGGCCCACACCGCCCTTTTATAACTAAGTATGAGAGGATACTTATCATATCGGGACCCGTCAGCTCGACGCCTAGGGACGGTATAATATAAGTTATTAAGAAGTGCGAAGATGGTAGAATTTGATTCAGTGTTATCTCTGCTCATGATACCATTAAAGACCATTAGAAATTTTCAGTGTTAAGTTAGGGCATGAAACATATCAAACAATAAGTAACGACGAGTCATGAATGAATATACAAGGTGTCCAAAAGATCTGGTAACGTGGCAGATATCTCAAAGCTGCCAGGTAGGCGAGATCTGATGAGGTTTATAGGTAATAGCGGGGTGGGGAATTCATTGCTACACTCAAATTTGACTTTGACCCCCAAATTTAAGATCATCCATTTGCTTACTCGAAAACTATCAAAGAGAGAGAAAAATTTCCGATTGCTTCTCTGTAGAGCAACACCACATTAGTCTAAAAACAGTTTTTAATCATACCCTTCTCGCCCTTCTAAAGATTTTGAGAAAATGGGCGAGAAAGAGTCACTCAAAGAAGGCTCACTTAATGAGCCTTCCCAACGGCGTGCTTCACTGCAGTTCAAATGTGTTAGAAACCTCAGCTAACCTGGCCAGCCTAACCTGACCGAAGAACGTTAAGGAAAAGAATGAAAGCTCTACTTGATTTAGTGTAAGTTTGTAGATCCTAGTGCCGCCACAGCCTGGCGGGAAAGTGGTATGCAGAGAAGCTCTCGCTCATGTCAAAGAGGGCAGCAAATGATTTGTTATGCCTGCATTCATTGAAGCTTTTTTATTTAGTTTTAAAATGCTAAATTAAATTATTGTTCATTTATTTTCTCATTTATTTACTGACACGGTTTATTATACTGAAAGTATAATTATTTTATTCCATAATATTATTTTATAATGAAATCTTGTAATTTTTTTTAAATTCTGTAATTTTTAATATATTTTAAAAAGAAAACAAATATTTTAACATGATTAAAAGTGATTTAAAAGCAGACACCACAAAAAATTAGACCATGGAAAAGATGTTGAACATAACTTTTTTTTAAAAAAATAAAATAAAATCAATTGCAGTCAATGCATTCATTTTTTTCAAGAATATTTTTTGGCTGAAAAACCTGCAACGTATGCATCCGAATTTGTTTCAAATAAATTTGGATTTTCAGTGTCTAGAGTTATTGGATCTGAGTCAAAAGAAGACTTTGCAACTGCTTCGAATTCAAGTTGGCGATAAAAGTTCAACATTATCCTTTTCACAGTTTCCTACTGACCAGGATAAAATAACATTTGTGGCCATAAGTTAATTTGCTTGGCAATTGTTTTACCCTTAGCAGCACACGCGCAAGATATGTGATAAGCTGAGGCCGCGCTGAAATGCATTGTTATAGCAGCACAAACAATCAAAAAACGTATAAGGATAAGAAGTGAAGGCTGTGTTTATATCACGTGATAAAAGCTGCCCGATCATCAAAAGGGGGCTTCTCTGCAACACACATTTCCCGCCAGACTTGGGCGGCGCCACTTACGTCTATGCGAGCCTTTCCTTCTTATCCTTATACGTTCTTTGACCTGACCTTGAGGGAAAAATAGTAGTGATACTGACTAGGAGGCGTGAAAAAATCCTCCTAAGACCATTTTCCAATTATTATTTGATAATTACGAGGCTTGTCCGTAAAGTAAGTACCGTTTTGGAAAAAAACACAAAAACATTTTATTTTTACATGAAAAAGCATTTCTTAAACTATTTTTCTACATAGATGCTGGATTATAAATATGAATGATATTTTTTTAGACAGCGCAATTGTTTATAAAGTGTTAAAATGATAAGTTAAAATATCATTGTTGTATTATTGCTTAGCTACGAGGAAGAGATATGTTGTTAACAAGTTTGTTTTTTTTTTGATGCTCTCGTCATTAAACATGAAACTATTATAGTAAGTTGTTTTTAATCTCTGGATATCAACTCAGACGACACAAACAACAAAAGTGGTAGCAGAGCGGTGGTTGCATGAGTGATATACAATGGAGACTAAAACGACTATGTCATAATAAAACTACAGCAAAATGGAGAACGGAGAAATGAAAGGTACTAAGCCTAAAGAAATGAAGTAGGCCAAATGAAATGGAATGCATTATGAAGAAATGATGTAATCGAAAATGTAATGAAGAACATAATAGAAAATAGAAATTAAGACTGATTTATAAAGATTATTTAAGAAAACAATAAGTGATTGCAGAAATAAATACAAAGATGGCTGTGGCGAATGCTGAGATATCATTGAGGCAAATAGAGATGTTTAATGGAAATAATTATTTAACATGGGCATTGAAAATGGGAGCTATATTAAAGAAAAAGAAAATATATAAATTGGTAATTGAAGAAAATGAACCAATACTAGAGCCAGATGCCAAGCCAGCAGAACTCGCATTAAGACAAAAATGGGAGGATGCGAACGAGGAGGCATTCAGTGATATTGTCAATTCTTTGATGATGGAGCAAGCTGCTCAATTTGTAGGATATACAAAGGCAAAAGATGTCTGGGTGAAACTACAGTCAATTATGAAGGTAATGCTGAAGACAAAGCAATAGATTCCACTTTAGAGTTAACAAATATAAAAATGACCATAAAAGAATCTGCAGATCAATATATAACAAGAGCTAGAGCTATTGCAGCAAAATGCGCAAGTCTGGGAAGACCAGTAGATGACCGAGAAATCGTATTCCATGTTGTCCGTGGACTGTCCCAACAATATGAACACTTAGCATCAATTTTAAAATTAAATCGGTCCACAACATTAGAAGAGGTGAGACATGCACTACAAGAAGAAAAGACAGATTATATGATGAGAAACATTGCATACCAGGTAAGGGGGACTACAGAACAAAGGAAACGAAATTGTTATATTTGCGGAAAACCAAATCATATTGCTAGAGATTGTTGGCATAGGATGAACCAAGGAGGAAAGCATTTTCCAGATCATCGAAACCGTTATTCAAGTCAAGAAAGGAACAAGACTTGGAAACAGGATAGTGAATATCAACATAAACAACATGGAAATCAACTCTGTAGACAAGGAGATAAAGGTCATGTTCAAGAAAGATATAATACGACAAACAATAATGATTATCAAGAACAAGATAAACGTCCATATCAAAGACAGACTCAACGATCAAGACAACATCAATCACAAGTGGCAAACAATGATGAAAATGTGGATATGCTGCTAAATGTGACAATTAAACAGAACGAAATTATAGACAAACTAGAAGAAGAATAGGATGTGAGAGACTTTTGGCCATTAGATTCAGGTTGCACAGCACATATTTCACCATTTATTAATGAAATGCATAATATTCGAGAATATAATGGAAGGGTGTTATTAGCAGAAGATGATGTTGAAACAAAAGCCATTGCCATTGGAGATATACATACAGCAGTCATAACTGAAGGAAAGAAAATTAATTTAACAATAACAGATATACTTTATGTACCAAGGTTAAGAGTTAATTTATTTTCAGTTAGAAAACTGGCAGGAAGAGGTCATACAATCACTATTGACGAAGATGGAGCATGTATTAAAAATTCTAAAAAGGAATTAATAGCCAGATCAAGTGAATGGGAAAAGATGTATATCATCGAAATGTCACCAAAATGGAGAAATAATGCAAATGAAAATTCAACATTAGAAGAGTGTCTAGCAATAACATCATACTCAAGTGATAAGAGTATTTGGCATCGAAGATTAGCACCGTCAATGAAATATATTTAGACATCATATGTACAAGGAAAATATTGTCGAGAGCTTAGATTATAAGCAAGGTACAATTGGAGTTCGTGAACCGTGTATTAAAGGGAAACTGGCAGAAAGAAAATATCAAAGGAATGTTCTAGATAATACTACTAGAATATTAGAATTACTACACTTAGATCTGTGTGGGCCAATGCCAGTTACTTCATTTAGTGGTGCTGAATACATTTTAACCATTGTTGATGCATATTCAAGCAGGACTTTTCTACATTTCTTACGAAAGAAGAGTGACACAGTTGATGCATTCAGAGAATTTATAAATCGGCGAGAGACAGAAACAGGTTATAAAACAAAAGCAATAAGGACAGATAATGGAGGAGAATTTATAAGTCACATACTACAGGAAATACTAAGAGAAAGAGGAATAAAACACTAATTAACGGTTCCAGAGCACCCGCAGAGTAATGGCTTCGCACAAAGGAGAAATAGAACCATAATGGATGAAGTTAGAACACTGCTAGAAGAGTCAAAGTTGCCAAAGAAATTTTGGGCAGAGGCGGCGTTAACAGCAGTATACATGTTAAATTGTACCCCGAATAAACACAATCAATATAAGACAACAATGAAGTTATGGACTAAGAGGAAACCAAGAGTTGGTCATTTTCACGTATTCGGATGCATCTGTTACTACTTGTAGCCCAAGGCAAATAGAGGGAAGCTGGATTCAAGAGGAATACGAGGAATTTTTCTAGGTTATTCTATGAAAAGACAAGCATACAGAATTTATGATCCAAATAAGGAACAAGTAATTGAATCAAGAACTATAAAATTCCTAGAAGACAAACCAGGTGGACTGATTTTGACCGGGAGTCAATTAGACAGAAACAGCAATCAAATTCCATATTATCTAGAATACGAAGAAATTCCAGAATTTAATGAAAGAATAGAATTGGATGAGACTGATACAAATAAACAGTTAGAGGAGTATGACGATTCAGATGAATTTGATAGCAAAGAATCAAGTATAGAAAAACAAGATATTCAGACAAATGATGAAAATGACACACCAGTTGCAGAAAATCAAGGTGAAAATGGTGAGAGGAAAAAAGGTCCTGGCAGAAGGAAAGGAGTGACAAATGAGCAGATACGAAGAGAAAAGTTAGAAAAGCGACATGAGAATGAACAAATGCTGAGAGAACAAGGTGTGAGAAGGTCTCAACGAATTGCAGAAAAACATACAGCATGCATAGCATTTGACATCCCACAGACTGTTGAAGAAGCATTTACACATAAAGATTCAATATATTGGAAAGAATCAATGCAAGAAGAATTAAATTCTATGAAAGTTTATAATGTGTGGGAGTTGGTAGAAAGTCTGACGTACCAGGTGTGCTGGTAGTCACGTGAGTCCGGCGGATGGGGGGGGGGGTCATTTAGAATTCTTACCTGTGGAGACGAACCCCATTTATGGATTCAATAGTTTATGTAAATTAGTGCATGGTATGATAACATAAAACGTTTAAGGGGCCCCTAGTTTTGAAGGTTTTAGCCTATAGATCTGGAAATATAATGTGTCACATATGATAAAGGTGGAATTATGAATAAAGTATGTATTAGTATAAAACGCAAAACTAAGTTCTTGTAGATTATTTACTGGCTCCGAACCCCTGATTATTTCATTCTCCGGTGTTGTTAATAATATATGCACACTTGTGCATTACCTGGGGGTGGGATCATCACAAAAGAAATCCGAAGATGAGGACAATCAAATCCAAGTAGATATTTGTAATTAAAGAAAACCCTGACGGAACTATTAAGCGATACAAATCTAGATTGGTGGCAGTTGGTTGCGTAGCAAGACCAGGAATTGACTTCATTGATACGGTTTGCACCGGTAATTCGTACGGAAAGTATACGAATATTGTTGGCTATTGCAGCACAAAAAAATTGGCAGCGCAAGTTATTCGACATAAAGACTGCATATTTACATGGGAATTTAGAAGAAACAATCTATATGGAACAACCACCCGGTTATCAAACGGGAGAAAATTTAGTGTGCAAATTAAACAAGAGTATCTATGGTCTCCCGCAGTCAGGTAGATGTTGGAACGAGAAATTAAATTTGAAATTAAGGAAATGAATTTTAAAAGACTGGACACAGATCCTTGTGTTTACTTAAAAAAGGAAGAAAACGAAACAACAATTTTAGGTGTATATGTTGATGATTTGTTCATTATCGCATCTTCGAAAAAGACAATGGATAAAGTACAACAGGATTTGGCAAAACATTTTAAAATCAATGAAACAACTTTAAAATTCTTAGGAATAGAAATTGAAGAAGACAAGGACAATATATACATTCATCAACGGAAGTACATCAACAAAATTTTGGAACGATTTCAAATGGATAAAAGTAAAGACTCCTGCAGTTGCAGGGCAAACAATTGCAGAAGATAAAGAAATGAAAGATGTAAATATTAGAGTTTATCAAGAAATGATAGGTTGTCTGATGTATTTGGCAACGGCAACTAGACCGGACATTGCACACACAGTAAATGAACTAGCTCAGTTTTCGCAGAGACCTAAAACAACTCATTTGGCATGTATTAAACGAATTTTCAAGTACCTGCGTGCCACTTTATATTACAAATTGGCATATCGAAAGGGAAGCAATGGAGCATTAAAAGGAATAAGCGATGCAGGCTGGTGCACATCACCTGATGCAAGATCTTTTTCAGGCTACATGACCAAGCTTAATGATGCACTGGTTACTTGGAAATCAAAAAACAAAATATGGTTGCCACTTCAACATGAGTCCGAATTGTGTGCCATATATGAATGCGTACGAGAAATTAATTGGATTACAAATGTCTTAGAAGAATTGTGTTTCTTAGAGTATATTAATAGACCAATAAAAATTTACACAGACAGTCAAGCGGCCATAGGATGGATTAATAACATTGGGACAAAAGCCAGAACTAAACACTATAACCGGCAATTATATTACATACGATCAAAGAATGAAGAAGGACACATGACACTCAAGTTTCAGCCAAGTGAAGAGATAGAAGCAGATATATTAACGAAGACATTAAATGCAGAAAAATAGCAAGATATTTAAAGAAAATTAATATTATAACTTAGAATTATTTATATTTTGATTTTTTAATAATTGAATTCCTTGCAAATGTAATTACTTAAAAGTTAAAATTGCAATTTAAGTTTGATTTTATAGTTAAATGGATACAAAATAAACAATTGGGCAGTCTAAGGAGGGGGTTTTGTTAGATTATAAATATGAATGATATTTGTTTAGACAGCGCAATTGTTTATTAAGTGTTAAAATGATAAGTTAAAATATCATTGTTGTATTATTGCTTAGCTACGAGGAAGAGATATGTTATTGACAAGATTTTTTTTTATGCTCTCGTCATTAAACATGAAACTATTATAGTAAGTTGTTTTTAATCTCTGGATATCAACTCAGACGACACAAACAACAATTTTTACATGAAAAAGCATTTCTTAAACTATTTTTCTACATAGTTGCCACCCTTGTTCAGACATTTGTGGGAAACCAACTTTTCTATGCCCTCTTCATCGATATTCAGAAGGTGAGAGATCGCGGCTGTACGGCAGGTGATCGAACTGCTCCCAACCGAATTCATGAATAAGGTTTTGAGTGCCACAAGCAGAATGGGGACGTGCGTTGTCATGCAGCAACACAATGCCTTGACTGGGCATTCCACGCCTTTTGATTTGAAGGCGCTTTGACAGCGATAAAGACGTAAAAAACGGTGTTCAGCAGTGGCTGTCTTCACTGGCGGCATCTTTCTCTGAAGAGAGCATAGAAAAGTTGTCTCCCTTTATGACAAATGTCTGAACAACGGCAACAACTATGTAGAAAAATAGTTTAAGAAATGCTCTTTCATGTAGAAATAAATTTTGTTTTGAAAAAATGTTTTTATGTGGTTTTTTTCCCAAAACGGTACTTACTTTCCGGACACGCCTCGTGTTATTTAAAGCGTCTCCCGCCAACAAGTAAATATTTTACTTTATGTAAAACTTCTCTATTATTTGTACCCATTCATCGTTTGTTCATGCATGTAGTAAATAAATCGCCAATACAAAATTGTGTTACCCATCACTTTAATTAAGATATCCTCACTTTTTTTCCTGTTGCTTTACGTTTTTTCTCCCTAGATCCCCTGTCCCGTGAGAGAAGAAGAAATTGGCTCTTCCTTTTTCTCTACCTGGCGCCCTACATAACCCTCTGCATGACTCTCATTCCACAAGTAGCCACTGTGAATGCCTTGTGTGTCGACCTCAAAGTTATCCACTGCTTTATTTACTTCATAAATCTTTCGCTAATCACCATTCGTTCTCATTTCATTCGACGGAGGACTTTATTGAAAATTTTTCCCTCCTCTCATTTTTCTTTGCCCTACACGCTCTTCTTCTTCTTATGCCTTGTCATCTTCTTTCTGTCGATAAAGAAGATGTAATGAAAGAAGCAAAATGCCCTCTTGCTCCTCAGTGATTTCCTCCTCATAAGTGTCATTCAGTGGAATGTGAAGTTCTAGAGTCTTAACTGAGATGAGTCCGTATATCTTCACATCATTAACGTCACATGAGCGTAACGCCATTGGATATTTCTTTCTTCTGATATATAAAGAGAGACAAAACAAATACCCCCCCCCC
>JAHWFO010036506.1:123344-163647 GCA_023313115.1 Rhysida immarginata
GAAACAGTAATAGAAACAAATAGCTTAATAGCTAAAAGTCTAAACCGTAAAACAACGGACACATAGATAGACTTAATCTTGAAACAGCATTTTGACTGGGTCGGTCACTAAAATACACTAAAACAAAGCCAACCCTACTTTCGTTTACTTTAAATAACTAAACACAAAATGCAAAAGCATACGCTAAAACGCATGGCTTTCAAAAAGATTCACTTCACAATCAAGGTAAATAACACTTTTACATTCTAGTAATTTCATACAACTCATCTGAATAAGCACGCAGCATAATGCGACACATTCGCAAACAAAAATTCTAACTGCGTGAATAAAGGAATGAGTATATTACAACATAGAAAGTCACAAACGGGATAAAGTCCAATGTCCGGGTAAAGTCATTATTTTGTAAAATTACCAACAACAGAGAATTAAAGCATACATTTGAAACCTTTTAAAGACGTAACAGCTTTAATGTTGCACGGACACAAAAGTAAAAAGTTCCGAGTTCTCTTGTCACAAAACAGTAAATTAAACGTCACATGAAGTCTAAAATAAAAACCTATTAAGACAGTATCACAGGTTATGTTTGAATTGAATAACGATAAGAAAAACTTTATGAGAAATGGGTAATTGCTTAAATAACTTAATTACTTATTTTCTTAATGCGGCGCATATCATATTAGCTACACCTAATTATGGTGAAGCCGAATTCACTGCCAAGTTATGCCCGCATTCCGCAAGGCCATAACCCACACACTTTGGTGTCCCTGTGAAGTTCCCGGCGACTTAATTCTTTAAAGGCTTTCCTTATTAAAACAGCTTTACAGCCCACAATAAACGACGCACTTACTATTGCGAAGCAACGGTCGGCCACTGAAACTCTCGGAGCACGGGGAAGAAATCCGAACACTGTGGATAGACATCTTTCGCTACGTTGGCTCCCTCGCTTTGCGTCGGCACAAACCTCCGCCCGCTTAGCTTCTCCGCACGACTTGGCGTTGGCCAACGAAGCTAATGTCGGCTCCGTAGTCGTCTCCGTCGCAGCGGCTTGAGGTCTCTCCTTCTCCTTCAGCGTGCCGATAACATAGCACTCTCGATGCCTTCCAGCAGCCTTCGTCGGGAATTTCAATTTCCTTAAACCTCTGTCGATCGTAGCATTACTCTCTCTGACTATCTCCCTCGTCTCTCTCCTCGAGCCCGCACTCGCCAGCTTTTCTCTTCCGTGATTGGCCCCTGCGTCTTGATGTTCCAATCGACGCTGATGACGTCGTCTCCGTTTTCGCCCGGAATTGTAAAATATTCTAGAGCGAAAACGAGTGTCTCTGTCACCGGAATTAATGATAGAATTAAAATTCCGTGACAGTGTTGGAGATTTGGAATCTTCAGACGCCTTGCAACGTGAAAGTATGCCCAAGTATTCTTTTTCGAGGACCACTGGCCCTTAATCAACGTGAAAGTTCTCTGAAAGAGCTCGTCTGTTGCAGAAGTTGGTGTTCATGAAATTGCAACCAGTACCAGGAATTCCGCAGTCAAACATAACAATCAGAGGATTTACAGTTCCGTTTTGATCATTTGAACACCGTATATGAAGCCTACTTGATGAGGCAATCTTATTACATTATTTAAAGAGAGAGAGAGAGGAGAGAGAGAGAGAGAGAGAGAGAGAGACCCTTTTGTGGCGTGACGAATTTAACTGAGTCAAGTTAACCATTGACAGCCAATCCATAGTCCTCTCTTACATAAAGCATAAGTTACATAAGTTAATGCAATAAATTTTGTAAGAATAAGTAATTATGTATTATTTCTATTGTGTACTGCGTATTCCATAGGTTTATCAAAGAATCTGGAATGGTATAAATGATTTCAGGAGTTTGTGCATGCAATTATGGAAGGATTGTTGTCGTTATTTTCCCCTCCATCTTCTGCACGAGTAAAATAAATGACCAGAAACTTTGATGACGACGAAAAACTTTATTACTGATATTATTATGCATTGAAGACATCTGATTGTGGCAAGAGAACCGTATTCGCCCTGGAGCAGAAAACAAGCCCTTAAATTCGAGCGTCAAATCGATGAAGGGAGATATGGAAGTTTGACGATATTTAGGCTACATGTTCTAGCCGGAACTGCTCGATAATGACGGCAAGCTTGGTCATCAGATTATCATTTCCAAAATTTCGGCAGTTGGTTGTTTGAAGGCTTTAAAAAAAGAATGAAATGAAATTGTCAGGCATTAAGAGAGGTGGGGAGTGTTATAGAGGGATGAAAAAGTAATAAAAGTAAACTCCCCCTTTTCGAAGCGTCATTATCTTTCGACACAGATGGTGATTCTTACGAAGCATCCCATGTATTTGTTCCCTTTTAATATGAGCAAAGCAGTTAAGCGAAGGATTTATCGAGCAAAATTCATAGAAGAGAAATAAGAGAAACTTTAAGACTTATTTCTTCGTATTTAAGAATCTTTGATGTTTTGAGGAATAATAAAACGCCAACCACAAATTCCCATTAAAGACGGCGCCGGCATTAAATGAGGGATGTCGGCACTTTTAGACGGTGAAAATCATATTCAGTCTCACAGAAAGAAAATTTTTCTCCCCAATGTTTACCGTCGGTATAATGGGAAATGTGCTGCAGTGATTAAAGCCAATGACGTTTATTAAAGATAGTCTCCGAAGCAATTGTTGTTACTTGAACAAATTGGGAAGCTCCATGCCCAGAACTGTCATGGCCGAAAGTGAGTGAAGATGATGCAAAACACATGACTAAACATGAGAGTAGGTGATTAATAATTCTTTCACACGCACGCCGATCACGAGTGATAAGTTATTTACTATGTTATAAAATAAATGCATAGTAAAATTTTGAAATGCCGGACATCATTTTGAATCACCCTGTATTATTTATGTATTCAGATAGTAGCAAATGTTTCATAAATGCAAAGAATGGAAGCATCTTTTCGTTTACTTTGTATTTGAAGTAATTTATTTATTTTATAAACAACTAGAAGAGGTACCCGGCGTTGCCCGAGATAATTACACTTGCACAAACTTTTCCTTTCATTGTTAGTCATGAGATATATATTGTTGGTTCATGCAGTGTGTTTGTGAATTGCGTGCTGATACCATTGTTGATACCTATTGTTGTACCAACTTTGCCTTGCATTGTTGGTCATGAGATATTTCTCATTAATATGCCTTGCCATAACCATGAATATCGATTTTTTATCGATATTTATTATTTTTCCGAAATCTGAGGTAGACAGTGACCTTCCTCATGCTTTAAAGGTCATGTATGCGAAATTTTATCAAGATCGGAATAAAACTGTAGATTTGTATAAAAAACATACAGACCCACAGACAAACAGACCCACAAACATCCTTCTTTATATATATAGATTTTTCGATCATGGTTTCAATTTCAATTTCCTTTCGATTGACTTTCAGTTAAGTGTTTTCATTTTAGCTAAGTATTTTTGATTTATGCTTGTGGAAAATGATTATTGATCCTTTTTCGTGTCTGTTTGTACAGTTGTACGCAGAACAACTTTGAGGAATGATTTTGAATTAATTATTCCTCGTTCCCAAAATCTTCAAAGACAGCTAATTACTCCACGGTTCACTCCTGCCCAGAACAGTCATGGCTCAATTTGCTTCACTTTTTGCCACTGTTAACAATAGGATTCGGAGTCTATATACGTCATTGATTAAAGCACTATACAAAGACAGTATGGACAGTTCATTGTTGCAGGCAGTCATTTTGATTTCTATTTCTTATGATGATTGCTTCTTATTTTGTAGCAAATTCAAACTTCAGATACACATTCCCCTTTAACTTTTCTCAAAAAGGAAGTTTTCAATCTGCAAATTTGAATTTATTACAAAACAAGAAGCAATCATCATATGAAATCGGAATCAAAATGATTAACTGCAACAAAGAATTGTCCATAATGTCTTTATATAGCGCTTTAGTAGTGATTGTTAAATAAAGCAATCTGTCGATTATTTTTCTCATTCTACATACACGGGCCAATGAATTAGAAACCTTCGTTCAATATGGTATTGACCCTCCTTTGGCTGTAATTACAGAACATACGCGTTTTGTCATGAACTCTACAAGGTGTTGCAATGTAGGTAAGGTAATCACAGACCATGCATTAGTCAGAGAGACCTTCAGGTACTGCAGGGTAGACGAAAGCGGATGCCTTTGACGAATGTCTTTTTGCAACATGTCCCAAACATTCTCGATCGGATTCAAATCCGGAATTTACGGTGGCCACGGCAGATGTTGCATACCATGGCCCATACCATGACACTTCCTCCTGCAGCTTGAACTGTGTTCACAACGCATGAGGGGTCCATCGCTTCATGGGCTGCCGCCAAATTCTCTGCCGGCCATCGGTGCAAAACAATGTGTAACGTGACTCGTCCGACCACATCACCTTTTTCCAGTCGTCTACTGTCCACTCGCACCGTTCTTTACACTACTGCAGGCGAACTTTCCGGTTTGTTGCTGACACCAGGGGCTTCCTCACTGGCATGCGACTTCTCATCCCTATTCGCTTCAACTCTCGGCGCATTGTTCTGGAGTAGATGGGTTACCGTCGGTCCCTGTCTGTGTTGATTGTTTTTGGCCCACAATTCTGCCGTTTCGACAGCTCTTGTGTATTCTGTTTCCACGCATTGAACACCTTGGAGACATGACCTTTTGAGATACCGGTCAGTTGTACTGTCCAGGAAATCGTAGCTCCAGCTAGACGGGCTCCCACAATAACTCCTTTTTGGAACTCAGACAGGTCTGCTGTTTTCCCCATTTTGCTCAACTTGAGCAGCTGCAACTTGTTCCTACCCTGTACCTGCAGCTTGGAATGAGCATTTACCTCACATGATTGCATTCATTTGCATATGCAATCGTTTCTGACCTGTGACCCCGATTTACATACCAGTAGACTAATTCATCACTGGTTTCTAATTCATTGGCCATTGTGTGTATCTCTCTCTATATATAAAGAAGGATGTTAGTTTGTTTGTTCGTTTGTTTGTTTGTGGGTTTGTGTCAAATCCCCGAAGGAAGAAAAATTTTAAAAAAACATTTTACCGAGTATTTGGCAAGGAAAAAAGAACGAGAGATAAAGAACACCCCCGGCCGTAGTCGACAAACCCCGTCAGGAGAGAAAATATTGAAGCCAAGGGATTGGAGAAAGGAGAAGTCGGAACCTCGGGATTGGAGGATGAAGTGCGCAAACTCGGCACAGAATCCTCCAAGCCCGAATAAAAGGCGAAGACAAAGGCAAGAGAGAGACAGAAAGTGGACGATTCTCTCATCTATCGGAACCTCTCCAGCCAGCCGGACCAGATGAGATGTCCTAATGAAATTTCTGACGACGACCATGGATCCAGGGAGCAAGGAAAACGTATGGCAAGTAGATATTTGAACTATAATTCAATTAACCGTAATTCTTGCCATATTCCAAATAGTCTCCGTACGGAACCAGGACAGTCCGACGGGAAGAGGTTGCCACAGCCGTCGTCTCGTTGCTTTTCTCGGCGCAGATTTTCGACGGACGTCGTGAGAACAGATGGTCGTTCCACTCAAGGGAGAAGTCGAATCCAAAACGACCGACCCACGCGTTCGAGCCCGTTCGCCCACGCTGCCCCACCGGTCATAAAGCGGAGCACGTTTTCAGACAGTGGTCTTCACAGTCGACGGAATCAAAGGGTGCATCAGCGCGAGAGGGGTCCTTCTTCAACGGGGCCACGTAAGCAGACCGACAAATATGACATTTCTCTGGACTTGTTTTGAATTTGTTGCATGTAATAACGGCCTAGGAGATCTATCGGACATTAGTGAGAAGGAACGTCAGCACGAGTTTTCGGACGACCCAGACGAACGCAACTCGACTTCCTCATCGCCCTTGGTCTTAGCAAATAAGATTGTGGATGTAACCCACGCCCAAATCACACTCAAGTCCGACATAATTTCAACGTCAGGCGACAACGCCCAAGAAGGCGCTCCCTTGGATAGCGCGCTTCAGCTCGCAACTACACGACAGCACGGACAGGAGTCCGCGTGTCATTCATACCTTTGCTTATTCCCGTGGAGGATCAAATCCAGCGAGGCGGCGCACTAACGAGCATTTTGCTTTCAAAATCGGACAAAAATATTTTGAGTAATTTTCAAATTGGAAATAAATGAAAATGCATGGAAAAGCTTATTAAAAGTATATTTTAGTGAAAATAAGTACATATTTAAAAAAATATATACATTTATTCTTCTTCATCTTCATCCATTAATGAATCATCGTTATTTGGTTCGGGCTTGAAAAGGTCTATTGTTTCTTTTAAAAACGGCTGGCTTTTGCTAGGTTTCCTTTTTCTTCCACAGCTGATCAATGGATCTGATGTGAGAAGAACCTATTTAAGACGTCTTCGTTACATCGTAACCGCGAAAACTTCCTCCAAAACCGCAAAAAAAAATTCCTGGAAAGTCGTGGAAAGATGTGGAAAATGTTTTTACTGTTATAGCAGGGTAATATCCTATAGAATACTATAAAAAAAATTTTACTCGATCTTCCTCGACACTATAACATAAACACCTTTTAAATTCCGTGAGGTTTCCGTGAGGTCGATTCTCTTTTAAATTAAGTACATACCTTGTTCCAAAGGATCCATAACTCAAACTTGTCACTTTAACTCCAAAAAAATATACTTTAACTACAAAACGAAAATAGAGCGTATCGAGAATGTAGGCGTGCGTTCTGAACGATACATCGCGATGTCTAGATTCCGACTACCTGTGCAGCGGGGGAGTGCGGAAAGGGTCTACTTCAAACCCTTTCCCGGATAGTTCGTTAACTCAGGTACAAAATAACTATGGTCTTGGTGTCATTAGCTACATTTGGATTTTTTTACTTTTGTCCGATTTTGAAAGCAAAATGCTCGTTAGTGCGGCGTTACCTCCAGATAACCTAGCCGGCTTTCTCGCGGGGCGCGCTCGGACAGCGAGGCCGTGTCGTATGGTACTGTGCTTGATAAGATACATTCTAAGATGTTATGTTGAACTTAAGTGACTTAAAGGTAGATGAATTTTATTAATGCACTGTTCTATTCCCTACAGCATTACCTCCTCGGTTGACAAACCTAATTAGGTCGCCGCTCTCAGAAGTTGCGGTACCTACCTCAGGCCAGACAATTTACCCACAAAATTCTCAGCCAGCTAGGAGACGTCAGCTCTCAAGGCAGCAGCAGCCCCCGAGTGATTGGATTGCTCAGCATTGTGCGTCGTTGGAATCCGCTTGCAGCCTGGTCACCTCGTCGTACGGCAACGAGCTGGACTGAACTTACTTAATTCAAATTTATCTATTTTGCTAGCAACACTCTGCTAACTTATGTAAAATTTAAAAAGTCAATAATTAAATTGAGTCTCCACTCTGTGTTCTTAAAATACACGACAGAGTGGGGGAGGTACGTTTGGTCGCGAGCAAAGCCCAGACCACGACCTTAAATTTCCACTGCATGATTAAGCCTAAGCTAGCAAATAGTAGACTTTAAAATTTAAGAATAATTATAAAGAAACTGCATACATTCTATTCCTTTTGTTTATGTTAAGAAGCCAGTCGGTGGACGTTTCAGAAAGCGAGTGGGTGAGGTACTTTGAAGAGGAGCAAAGGCCGAAAAATCGAAAGGACTACAATTTCATCGAAGAAAAACGACGGAAAGAAATACCGTCGTCAGGGAAGCTGACAATGATTGCGGTTTCGAGAAGTAAAAAGAAGAGCAGCAAGAGTGACTATAATAGTTATAAGAAAATGGAGGGTGAAGATTTGAAGAGCTGGCTAAAGATAGTGTCACGTACAGCAAAGATTACGCAGTGGAAGATAAGTATGGAAATATGACACAGAGCATACACTTAGATAAATAGAACATCAACTTTATTTAAATGATAAAAACAAAGCATTTAAATCCAATAAAAGTTTATATTCTAAGGACCTCCGCTAACACGAGGAGAGTCGATGGGAGGGATCCATAAAATGGAAACTCCCGTAAACAAAGCTGTAACTGGACAGCCTTTCTTAAGACGCAATATTGCGCTTTAATTTGAAAGCGACAACAAGACTGAAGTCTAATTTAATTGACAATTCAGTTCGCTTTACGGCAAACGTACATAAACATGGATTAGCTTAAACCAAGAACTTTGGTGCGAAAGTTTCGAATGGGATAAAGCTTGGCCTCCGTCTTCGAGCTGACCAAGCTGGTGACCCTCATTTACTTCTGACGACGATATGCGTACCGCATAACCAGGAGAGCGGACACGCCTAGCGTTTACCTCCCTGAGCGACTTCCACGGGAAAACTAATACAAAAATAAAGAAATTAATTTCGTTAGAAAAACCCGTTGACTCAGAAACGCGCACGCACATAAGCTAATTCACATTGCAATTTGTTAGCGCAGAACATACTCTAAACTAACGCTCAAAAGGTGACACGCCCTTTAACTTTAAATGCCATTTAAACTTAATAAAAAAAAACAAAGATACTATGCAAAGGTCTAATAATCTGGCAAATAAGTTAACAATTACGCGCCCGTAAATTCCTAGAGAAGAGAGAGACTACGACGGAGCCTTTCATTAAAAATATTCATATGAAATGGCTTACCTATCGTAATGGGCGAAGGTGCCGAGGTTCTCCCGCAAAAGGCCTGAAGTCGTCCAGGGGATGATTAATAACAGTCTATCCACTGGAGAGAAGAAATTCAGCTCTGTGCAGGGGAACACTTTGGAGAGGTTCGCTGCGTCGAAATCCAGCAGAAGCACTAACTGGCTTGTCGGGACGATGGACCACAGCCTGCTTTCCAGCACCAGGTCGACCTCGCAAGGCGAGCACAATGGCGGCGGAGTGGAACGCCCGTTCGTACTTTCCTTTTCAGCACGTAGCAACTCGCACGACGTCCCTCACGCTGTCCTCGGGAATTTTCTCCTGCGTAGAGCACTGTTCTATTGCTTCGGAGAGAAACGAATCATTAGCAACATTAAATATGGACGCGCTCGACAAGGTCTCGTCGCTGACGTTTTCGCTGGCCGCTTCTCGTTCACCAGCTCCCTTGCGAACGTCACTGCCACGTTGGCGAATTTCCGTCACGGGAAGCCTATCGGGTGACCAGCAACTTAGGAGCCTCTTTTCTGGCGACCTTTCTGTTTCAAAGCCCGTCTCTCTCTCCACACATTTCATCCCTCGCGCCATCAGTTTCTCAACGCGCTTCCGCTTGCGCCGACGACGCCGTTTCCGTTTTTCCTTCCTTAATATCGCGCTCCTGCTCGGAGCCTCGTTGGGAAAACGCTCGATCGTCTCGAGAGATGGCGCCTTACGAACTCCAACATTACTTCCGAGCAGACGACGCCGACTGCTCGAAGTATTGGAGCCCGTACATGTCGCAATCCTTTGTGACAGATAGAGCACTTTAACGAGAGAAGTATAAAGATAATCGAAGATTACAATAAAGGCTACATGCAATTAAATTAATTCCGTGCAAGATTGGAAGGAGGAAGTTAAAATTAATGCATACCTAAGTAGTTTGTCTAAAGGAATTCGAGTAGAGTTAAAGTGTAAAAAATGGACGAGTCTTAAGGCAGTCATGAAGCAAGCCGAAAGGTTATTAAGTAAAAGCTCAGATCTAAAATGGGGCGCAAATTTAGATAATGGAGGAACGTTAAACGAAAATAGTGAAAACGAAAGTAAGCCTTTAAAGTGTAAGCCACATTTAAGAGGCGAAGAAATTGGCAACATTAGTAATGTTAATGAAGAGAGCCATACGCCTAGATAGAAATGATAATTAAAGGCGAAACGTAAAAAACAAAAAAGAAAGGATAAAGCAGCGAAAAATCCAGAAGTGGGGTCAGAAGTCGTTAAATCTTCAATTGTAATTAAGGATGAGAATTTAGAAGGCTCTAGCAGAAAAGAGGTTGAAAAAAAGCAAGAAATCGGGTTAAAGTTAGTAGAAATTGATAAACCGATAGAAAATAAGGATTTAACAATAAAGACTAATGGAATATCGGATGAGAGGAAAGCTGCGATTAAAATAGGCTGCGTAGAGTCAAGTAACGAAAAAGAGAAACAGGATAAGCTAGTCGCTCGTTATAAAGAGTTTATCAAGAAAAAGGAGTCTACAGAAAACTACAAGCAAGCGGTAGCCTTAGCTGTAGCAGAGGCCATGGAATTAATAAGTAAAGAAGATTTATGTAATTGTTTAAAAGAACTCCTCACCAAGGTAGAAATGAGCTACAATAAAAAGCGATTTGAATCTCGGTACAAAGGACAATTTAATTCATCATGGGAGGCCTTTGGAAGATAAATTAATTGGGAGTTAATTAAGAAATAAATGTGTAAAAAACCTAGTATAAGCGATTGTGAATTAGAAGTAATGATACACCCTAAGAATATAAGGTGGCTGATTACTTACAGATTAATAAACAAAGAAATTAGGTTAAACGAATCTAGCTATGAAAAAAAGCAAGGAACAGTAGCAGATATTAACCCCAGCACAAGCAGAAATATTAACAAAGTTAAACGCTCTAGAAAGGAAATGATAGCCTATTACAAAGAGATAGTTAATAGTAGTGGGTTAGAAAAGAAGCTAGAGTATGTAAAGGCGCTAGATAAGGCCGTCGAATGGGGCATGATGAAAGAAGATATGTACTACGATATCTTGAAGGAGAAGCAGAAGAAATACAAAAATAAGCTTTAGGAATACGCCCGATGGTAGTAACGAAGTTTAAAGGAGATTTTCCACTTCAGTCTACAATTGTCTATAAGAAGAAGGAAGTTGAGTTCAAGAGAAGAAAAATAAAGTTAAATAGTATAGAAGTTAGAGAAATTAGAAGATTAGAAAACTTTAGCCTATTTAATTGGAAGATAGACGAAACTGTAGAAGAGGAAAAAACATTCTTCAGGTAGCCAACTAATGGATGTAATCCCAGAGACGCACGAAAACGCTACATTGAGGATAAAGGATAAAAGTAGCCTAATGGTACAGTTTCAAGTAGAAAAAGAAGTGGAAGACAAAGATAGAAGAGGAATCGATTCGGTGAGGAAAACTATGAAGAGATTCAAGCCGAAGACGATGGAATAGAAGAAGTATTATTAAGAAGAATACAGTGGCGGCTCGTCCATAGGCACTGCGGCACTGCAGCACCCCCAGTTTCACTTTCGATATCGATAAAATTCAATATAATGTCTCTTTTTTTTTCTTTAATACTATTCTAATACATGTATATTACATGATCCTTAAGCTAAATGTCACCAGCTATTCCCTAGTTTGTGAAAAAGTTACAGTTTTCTGACGCAGCACCCCCAGAAATTTTAGCTACGAGCCGCCACTGGAAGAATACTTAATAAGGTTACGATGCTGGAAGCAAGAATAGCAGAATTAGAAACCTACAGCAAAAACCTCGAAATTGCCTTAAGAGAAGAAAAGGACCAAGCAAAGGTGTTAAAAGGAAATAGGCACCTACAAGAAAGTAGGAGATTACCTTTTAGTGGGGAAAAAGGAAAGGAAACGACAATTTCGAAAAAGAGTATTATATGGAAAAAATTATAGAGAAGAGAGAAGTGACGACAGCCGAAGGAAATATTCCAAGGATTCGACAAAGATGAGCAGAAAAAGGAACAGAAGAGTCGACGTCACTTCAGTTAAGGAAAAAGTTATTGATAATTATTATAATTTTTCGTTAAACGTTACAGGAAAAAAGAATGGGAGAGAAAAGCCGCAATCGAAAATTGAGGATTTTCGACGTGGGTTCGGCAGCGGAATATTGTCAAATCCCCGAAGGAAGAAAAATTTAAAAAAAACATTTTTCCGAAGATTTGGCAAGGAAAAATGAAAGAGAGATAAAGAACACCCCCAGCCGTAGTCGACAAACCCCGTCAGGAGAGAAAATATTGAAGCTAAGGGATTGGAGAAAGGAGAAGAAGTCGGAGCCTCGGGATTGGAGGATGAAGTGCGCAAACTCGGCACAGAATCCTCCAAGTCCGAATAAAAGGCGAAGGCAAAGGCAAGAGAGACAGAAAGTGGACGATTCTCTCACCTATCGGAACCTCTCCAGCCAGCCGTTTTTTAGTGAGTAGTGAGTTTACCCCCCCCCCCTGGTGTTTTTTGGGGGAGTCCTCTTCTCCCTTTTCATAACCTTTGACTTTCTTCCATCATCACCATGGAACGCATGGTGATGATGATCGCCGGCGCATTCATGAAGGGGTTGTATGCCCGAACCAGCATACCCCCTGTTCTCCGGTCGGGTTTTCCCGCTGTTTCGGTCCTGCAAAAGCTTTCCTCCACTGAGTGGAGGATGCTTTGCAGGAACCGAAATGTTGCTGAGCGGATAGTAGAATCTGACCACGTCAAAGTTGGTCAGACTACTATCCACTTGTTTCATGCAGATCCCGGACATCTCACCGCCCATGTCCGGGGTGCTTCGCCGCTGATGGCGGAATCATATCTGAAGGACTACATGTCCGACTACGGGGAAATGCTACGAGTGTTCTACCTAGAGCACTCCGACTCCCCCCTGCAGAAAAATGGTGACATTTTGTTGGACATGCGCCTTCAGAAAGACCTCCCTGACTTCCTTGTGTTGCACGGAGAACGTGTCTTCGTGTTCTACAAGGGCCAGAGGCAGTGCTGCTGGTACTGCAAGAAGTCCTCCCACATCAGGAAGGACTGTCCTCTCCTGAAGAAATGTGACTTCTGGAAGAAAATTGTGGGCAAATATCACCAGTGCCCGGAGAGGACAGGTGCACCACCAGCAGCTCCAACGCCACCGCCTCGAGGGATGTCGTCCCAGCAACCAGCAATGATGACTTCACCGGCCAAGTCAACTGAGCCAAGCAGAGGGAATATGCCACTCCTACACCGAGGATATCGAAGGTGACCCCGCCATCGACGCCTCCTCTTTCATCGAGGAAATAGAAGGCGGCTTCATCATCGTCGCTTCCTCCTTCACCGAGGATATCGAAGGCGGCCCCACCATCGTCGGCTCCTACTTCACCAAGGAAATCGAAGACGGCCCCACCATCGTCGCCTCTTCCTACGACTCCTGGGAAGGAGATGCCGACTCCCCCTCCTCGGCCTCGTGTGGTTCAAGAGACGATCCCTTCTCGTCCACCTTCGTCTGATGCTTCCCCGATGGTAGAGGACTGCCACTCTGCAGAAGTCATCTTAGACGATTCGTTGTGCTCCGAGTCGGTGTGTGATATGGAGGAGTTTCCTGCTCTTCCTCCACCTGCTCTTTCATCGGCATCGCAGCCTCTTCGAATCGTCTGTCCGTCCACGCCTGGAAAAATTTCATCTTCTGCTGGGACTTCCAAGCCATCAGCGTCTGCTCAGAGGGATCTTCTTGTGAAGTTTAAAAGACCTCGCAAGAAAAAAGCCCGACGTCGTCGTAGCAAGAGGGACGGAATTTCTGTGTCTTCTTCATCTGAACGAGACAGCTGCGTAGACCGTCATCATCGCAACCCCTCTTCCTTTTCGGGACGTGCTCGCTCCCCTAGACGGAAGACGGGGCTCGCTCCTCCTTCATCCGTGAGGCTCAAATCTCCTTCAGATACAGGTCAGCCCCCGTCAGCTTAAATTCGCAGTGAAGGTCCTTTCCCTAAACGTTCGCTCCCTTGGTTCGTTCTTCAAGCAATCGGTTTTGTCATCATTCGTTGTCCTGTACAGGCCAGATGTTCTTCTTCTTCAAGAGGTGAAGCTTGCAGCTTCGCAACAGCTGGCTAACCTCCCTGGCCTTCTTAGTCAATATCCATCTGCGCAGTTCTTCATCAACTCATCTTCGCCACATGGGCAAGGGGTTGCTTCCATCATCTTCAACTCCTCCATTGTGGCGTCGAACTGCGTCTTTGAGTGCGAGTGCAGGGTAATTTCTTTGGACTTCCTGTTATCCCGTTTCAAATTCCGATTGCTTAATGTGTAGGCCCCGTGTGTATCAGCAGAGAAACAGATATTCTTCGAGGACCTTGACTTTTACCTGTGCTCGTCCTTGCTAGTAGTGGTGGCTAGGGATTTCAATTGCCGTCCGGATGAGAACGACATCTTTTCGACCTGTGGGCGTCCTCTTCTCATTCCAGCCAATGTGGGTCCACCTTTCATCAAGGGCCCTCTGTTTCTTCGAGGCTGGACCTTTTTCTCGTAGACGCCACTTTCTCTGGTGCGCCGGGTTCCATGGAGGTCATTCCATGCTCGTTCTCTGACCACAGTGCCATCCAAGTGGTCCTAGAACCCTCCATTCCCAGCCTCCTCTGCAGGCTCTGCTTCGAACAATTGGTTTCTGAACGTTTCTCTGCTTGACATCGATATATACAAGGGAATGTTCGTTCGGTTTGTGGAAAAACATCTCCACAACCTGCCTCCATCGCTTGCTTCGTGGCTCTCTTTTAAATCCAAGATCCGACATTTCTTCAGAAAGATTGGGTGTGACGCTGCTAGACGCAATCGGCGCCATCTCCTCATGCTACAAGAAATCCTGCGCCTCCTCCGCTGTTCCATCCCGAAGGGGGAGTACGCTGATGACATCCGCCAGGTGAAGAGCGAGATCAATGCTCTAATGATCCGCAGGGCCGCCGGAGCAGCTCTCAGGGCCAAACTGTCCTGGGCGTCTGACGTCTGGAATATGTCGTCAGCTGTATTCGCTGAGGAGAGGCGTCGCGCCAATAAGAAGAGGTGCCATTGTTTGGTGGTGGAGAATGGGACAGTGAAAACCGATGCTGACATCTTGTCAGATTTTCCCTCTCATTTATCATAATTTTTTGGCCACCCAGTCGTTCCATCCAACGCCACGATGAAATGGATCGAGGCACTTAGGCCTTTCACTGCAGACGCTGACCTGTCAATTACCCGTCCCTTTTCCGAAGATGAAGTCAAGAAGTTTCTGTCAATGGATGGCCGTCACCAGTCCAGTCCTGGATTAGATGGCATCCCGTATTCGTTCTATAATGCGACTTGGAAACTTCTTGGGGCTTTCCTGGTGCAAGTTTTCAATTCGATCCTCAAGGACTCTTCCTCCATCACGTCGGACTTTACCGCGGGGAGAATCATCTTACTCCCCAAGGTACCGAATCCTGAACTTGTCACCCAGTGGAGGCCTATTACTCTACTTAACACAGACTATAAGGTCTTCACTGATGTGCTCCAACAACGGCTCAAATGCTTCGCCGACGAGTTCTTCGATCCGGGACAATCCTGCTCCATTCCATCTCGCAAGATGACCGACAACCTCATTACCATCAAGTGTGTTATGGAGGAAGCGCGTGTGCGCCGTCAGACTCTCGCCGTGCTAAGTCTTGACCAGGAAAAGGCCTTTGACAAGGTGAATCACGAGTTTCTTTTCCGTGTGTTTCACCATCTTCATCTTCGAAAATTTTCTACGATTATCTCAGCATTGTATGCTTCTGCCACATCATGCGTGGCGATTAATGGCTCCAATTCGCCTTTCTTCGAACTATCTAAAGGCGTCAGGCAAGGATGTCCCATCTCTTCCTTCTTATATACATTCTATTTGGAGCCATTATTAAAATTTCTTAATCGCCACCCAGATGTCCGGGGGTATGATTTTCCAGCTGCTTCCATCAACATTCGTACGCTGGCATACGCCGATGATGTAGTGTTGTTTGCTTCGGATGCATATTCCCTGGGCATCTATAAAGAATCTTTCGATCTCGTTAGCACTTCGACCAATCTCGTCAAGTCTATTGGGAACTGGACGGTGGACTATCTTCAAGCCTTCCCAATAACGTGGTGTGAGCAAATTACAGTGCTGGGATATGTCTTCTCCTTTTTACCTGATATGGACTCTCGTCACTGGCAGCAAGTTATTGATAAGTGTTTGTCTTGCCTTGGCAAGAACTTTCGTTTTACCACCTCTGTGTTTGTCAAGGTGAGATTTATCAAGACGCACATTTTGCCCATATTAACGTCCAAATGCCTATTTGCCTTACCATCTTCTCAACTCTTAAAGAAAGTGCATGGTGCAGTTGTGGACTGTATTTGGGGATACGCGGCAGTCCGTCACCCAGTTCGTGCGGATCTGCTGTTTACCCCCTTTGATGGAGGAGGCCTAGGTCTGCCTAACATCCGGCGCTACCTAGTTGCGGCTAGAATGGCTGCTCTGATCCGGGTCTTCTACCGTCCCCCTCCCATCTGGGCCAATTTTCTGTTCCTGCACCTGCGTTTCTTCTTCAAGGTGAATGGGCTACCAGTACCGACTTCGCTGCCAGTGACTATCAATCTACGGTCTCCTGGGTTCTACAACCGTAACCAGCGAGACCTGGCGACCTTTGTTCTTGACCTACGTCAGGTAGAGCCACAAGACTGGGGGAGCCTTCTTCTTTATTGGTTCTTCCAGCAGGCCGACCGGGGTGCGTCTTCTGAAATCGTGCGCTAGCACCCCCAGTATCCATGGTCAGCTATTTTGAAGGCCATCAAGTCCTTCGCCTTCGAGAGGACTGTGTTTAATTTCCAGTGGCGTCTGCTGCACCATGGATTCTATACTCTCCAGCGTTTATATCAGTGGAGAGTAGTCGGTTCTGCTGGTTGCCTGTTTTGTGGGTCTCCTGAATCCGTCGATCATGTTTTCTTCGAGTGTCCGTTCGCACGGTCCATCTAGGATCGCCTTTCATCACACTTTGGTCTAGTTGTCTTTTCCATCCAGTCAGTGCGATTTCTGATGGACTGCTCCACTGGTGCTGCGTATAAGCTGGATCTAGCCACTTCCATCGCCTTTACGAACAGAGATCTTTGGCTGGCTCGTCAGCAACGATCTGCTGGTATCTATCTGCCAGCCTCAGCCAGCTGGAGGAGGGGTGCCATCCATCTTAAGTCCTTCCTTCATCTTGAATGGCATCGGCTTGGCCCAGCTACGTTCCGGAGACGTTATTCATCATCACAGCGTCTCTGTAAGGACATCAAAGGGGGTACGAACAACATCTCGTACCTCTTCACCTTTCCCCTCGATATCGATGGCCCACCAGTGGGCGAACGGGCCACTCTTTGAGGCGTTTACATAGGTGGGGCAGCCCTTGAGAGCTGCCCGTACTCCTATAGCATGTGTGCCTGGGCACTCTGCCTGTGTTACGATCTAAGGGTGTCCCTCTGGAGCCATGTAACCGGCTCCAGTTCCAACAGCCTCTCCAGCCAGCCGGACCAGATGAGATGTCCTAATGAAATTTCTGACGACGACCATGGATCCATGGAGCAAGGAAAACGTACGGCAAGTAGATATTTGAACTATAATTCAATTAACCGCAATTCTTGCCATATTTGAAATAGTCTCCATACGGAACCAGGGGCGCGTTCCTCGACATTGGTCCTAAAACGAAAGGATTTGACTTCGGAGATCGTCGTTCGTCTTCGTTACTCGCTGGCTCTGTTGGCGACGATGCAACGATAAAGTCAACAATGTAACGTATCCATAGTGAAGCAAGATCGAATAATCATGTCGCGGTTAATAAGAGATCATTGTTAATCGTGGCATTGCACGCGCGCTTATGCTTTTTCGCACGAGCTTCAGATAGTAACAATAAGACAAAAATTATTCTCTCGATAAAATATTACAAACAAGAAATTAAAATTCGTCACTTATTCGCGCGATAACCTTTGCTTCGAAAATTTAAACGAAATTGATAAATAAAATTAACAAGACAACAACCATGGATCTCACAACTATCAGACAAGAAGAAATGCTCTTAAAAGAAATAGAAATGTGTCCCCAGTTAGCGAATAACAAAAATCTTAGCAAGGGGAAACCAGTGAGGAAAGAAAAAGACAATGGAACGAAATAGCGAAGGTAATGCATATATATCGAGTTTAGTTAATGTTTATTTAGCATGATTTAAAGCTTCAAAGTGAATTTAAATATTTCCTGATAAATTCAGTTAATAATATTAAAAGAGCATAACCTTTTCTTTCAATTTCACTGAAAGTTTTTTTAAATAAACCTTTATTTTCGTAGAAACTGAATGCCACTGGTCCAAAGCAGAAAAATGGAGTGGGATGGGGGAATTACTGGAGACATAGGAGGTGGGCTGTCAGAAAAAGGGCTAGGGAAGTAGAAAACGATAAAAATAGAACAGGTGAGGGCCACAAGAAACCAAAGCCCCTGACGGAATTTGAGAAACGGGTGATGGATGTCATTGGATGGGACTCTGTCCTGGGAACTGGAGCCTTTAATCCCCGAGATGAATATGCCATCTACATCAGGGATACCAGTAAGTGTCTTTTAAAATATTCTCTGTGCATTATATTGTTTTCGGTAGTATTAATATTTTGATTATACAAAATACATAATAAATACGTATAAAATTTTTCAGACAACTGGTTTACTAGCTTCCGATAGCCCAACTTTTGGACCACCCAGCCCCATTGTCGGGCCCAATGGAGCAACAATATCTGCTCAGCTAATGGATGGAGCGGTATCTACTCCAACTGGTGCCCAACCAACGGATGCAGCAGCAACTACTGCCGCCCAACCAACGGATGCAGCAGAAACTACTGCCGCCCAACCAGCAAGTGCTAGAAGAGGTTAGTTTGCAATTTACACGTGTATCATATATCAACGAGGTTAGAGAAAAATGTTATATACTTTATATAGTTCGTTGTCGGCGCATCCCTCATTCAATGGCACAGGAATTGTTAGCTGCTAGTCAGAGGCAGGCGATCTTGTTGGAGGCAATATTGGAGACACAGAGAAGGATGGCAGAGGTAAATAGTTTTATAAAAGCTTTTAAATAAGTAGCTAATATAAGACGATACATTTGAATTCTCATAGTTTATTTTCGCTTTTCAGGCATTGGAATCGATTGCATCAAGTTGTCGTAGTTTTGTAGAGAAGAGCCCGGAAAATAATTTATAAAAATTTAAAATATAATATCTATAAATTTAATTTAATAATAAGTAAAAATTTATAAACCCAATTACATCAATTTGTAATTTATAAAAGCGAAGGTGTAATTTACTCATTTTATTCGACAGATCACTTTCGAAATTTATCTCTTGAAAATAATTAAATGGCTAAACGTAAAATATTTTTATTGATTTATGAAAATTTTAGTGTTTAAACTATAAAATATTTATCATAAAATGTGAAAATAAATAAATGTCACATATTTTTATAAAATTTTATGATACTTTTTTATTTGATAACCTTTCGAAAAGAAATGTGGCCCTGAAAAGGGCCTTTGATATAATGAAAAATAATGGAATCAATTTGAACATTCATGCTGCAAAGACCCTTCGTACGAGGCTTTGGCGCATTCTCCGTGCTTGTGCAAGCAAATCACTATTTGAAGGAGGCTCTTCTTCATCGTTCGTCAGAGGAAGAATTTCAAAATTCATTTTCAATTGTCTCCTCTTCAAAACTCTGAGGAACATTATATTCTAAACAGATATTGTGCAGTATGGCACAAGTCACAATGATATTGCCACATTTGTCAGGCTCAAAGTGAAGAGTGCGATAACGCTGTAAACAGCGAAACCGCATCTTCAAGAGCCCTATGCAATGCTCAACGATGTTCCCTGTTTTAGAATGTGCCTTGTTATACCTGTCCTCAGCACTTCCTAAAATAGTATTTTTAATTGGGGTCATTAACCATGGTTCCTATGGGTAGCCGGAATCTCCTGTAAAAAAAAAACCCAAAAAAACTAAGGTTTAATATGTTGGTATTTAGAATGGATTGATTTTCGAACATCAAAGAAGCAATAAACTAATAATAAATAAGAGAGAACAAAGATAGCATTCAGATTGGTGATGCCGATAGTGAACACAATCTAATAGAAAATAGAAAGTTACACTTACCGATTAAGTATTCTCCTGCATCAAAATACCCTCTTAACGCATATCCCTTCAGTTTGGAATGACTCCATACAGAAGAGTCATGATTCGCCCCTGGATTTGTGGCATCAATAGCGCAGATTTTTAATTCCGGATTGCACACCTTGTGAACGAAAATATTTGAGAAAATATAAATGGTAGGAAAAATAGAGGTTTATCAGATTAATTAAATGCAATCAAAACTTTCAAATTCTTTCCAAAATAAATGATTGCAAGGTTATGAACAAAATTCCATTAACTTGGAATAATAATCAATATTATTAATTAAATCATGCAAACGGAACTGCCACACCCTAAAAAAGCAAGACTTATACTTATTATATCGGTGTAATATCTTAGCAGTCTTTTCAAAATTAATATAAAAATTTCTGAACTAATAGTAAATGTTGACTTACAATCATTGTATTCAAGGCATGGTAGCCTTTGTGGCTAAAATAATTTGCTTCGGAAAATCTGCTATTAGCTATAGGAGCTTGAATAGCAATCAAAGTGCCATCAATGAGGCCTGCGAAATGGAATGAATACTTTGTTTTACTTATTAATACACATAATTAACATCTAAATCTGAATAAATCGTAATTTTCCGGACTCACCTAAACAGCCTGGCATTCCATGCTTGCTGTGAATTTCCATTTTAGTTTTCATCTTATCTTCAGCCGTAAATGGCATAGAAATAAGGTGAGCCAAATTATTGCATATTGCAAGACTTACACGATGTACTGTTCGGCTCACTGTGCTTTTGGCACATCTGATTATAAAGCAAGGGAAAATTGAAAAGCGAGAAATTTTTTTTTAATACAATCGTCACAACATCAACATGAAGTCGAATACATTAAAAAAAAAATATCGACATCAATCAACTCACCTAATGCTTTCGTCCCTCCCGATCGCTCCTAAAAAGGACCCCACACTGAAAAATCGGAGAGCCATAAGCACCTGTTGTTGCACCGTTAATGCGGTGCGGGTATTTTTTCTGTTAGGCTCTAAATCATGTTGCAGTTGACGACACACAAACTCTACAGCCTCCTTTGAAAGCCTATATGTTGTGATGAATTCACGGTCGGTCATAGAGTTCATCACATCATCTCTTTCCTGATAAGTACGAATCTTCTCTTCCTCATTTATATCAAGCAAATCGAGAAATGTATACACAATGGCAGCATCCATATTGTTTTCTCGACATTCGTCGTAAAACAAAACGATCTGACGTCAGAGATCGTCGTTCTTCTTCGTTAATCGTCGGCTGTGTTGGCAACGATTAAGTCAAGGAACAATGTAATCTATCTTCGTTAGATTGTTTCAAACGAAGTTTCAATTGAGTAACGCAAGATCGAATAACCATGCCACGGTGATCATTGTTAATCCTGCCAAAGCACCATGTGCTTTTTCCACGTGCTACCAATAGTGACAATCAAGCTGTTTTAGTTTTATGGAGCTTAAACTACTGCTTTTTCAATTTTTATCGCTAACATTTAATCCCAACTTTTAATTCTCATTTTTATCCCCAACGCAAATATCCACTTTTTGGCCTCAATTTTTCTACTTTTTAAGCTCGCATTTTATCATAATTTTTATCTCCCACTATTAATCCCACATTTTATTTCCCATTTTTATCCCTACATTTATCTGCTACTTCTTAATTCAGAATTTTATTCCCCACCTTTAAAAAAATTCGCCTATTAAAGTGGAATAAAAAAGGGAATGAAGTAGAAGCTAAAAAAGTCGAGGAATAATAACATCAAAAGGTGGGGATTTAAAAAAAATGGGGTAAGAAGTATCCCTCCCAACTTTTTATTCTTTTTATCCACGTTTTATCCCTTTTCATAGCTCATTTTCGCTCAATTGAATTTGAAAATTCCACAAGAAGTTTTTTTTTTATTATTTCGCAAAATACAATTTTTTTATTGGGCAAGCTTTGTCTTTTTTTTTAATTTCGCAAATATTTTTTTGCAATTTACATTTTTTTTGTTTGAAAACATATTTTGTATTTGCAAAATATATGTTTTATTTCATAAGTTGCATTTTTAATTTTGCAAACAGCATTCCTTATTTTGAAGAATCCGTTTAAGAATTCGAAAAAATGTGTAATTTACAACCTGAAGTTTAATGTCGGAATATACACTTTTTATTTTTTATAAATTACATTTGATTCTGCAAAATGTATTTTTAATTCGATAAAATGAATTTTATTTCTGCAAAGTACATTTTCAATTCTGTAAGTTGCATTTTTAATACTACGAAATGAATTTTTAATATTGCCAAATGCATTTTTAATTCTGTAAGTTGCATTTTTCAAAATAAAATGTATTGTGTAGATGAAATAAATTTGTTAAATAAAATTCACATATCAACACACATCAACGCCTTATTTTATTTCACACATAACACTTTCTTAAAATAATTGAATCGCAAAATGTAAAATAATTTTATTCGCTTTGTGACAATTTGCTTGGTTAAATATTTTATAATAATTTGTAACAAATATTTATTAAGTCAACAAAAAGTACCTAAAAACTTAAACGCTGGCAGAAAGAACAAAAAAAAAACCACAAAGGAACTCTTAAAAATTGAAAGATATTTCAAAACTTCAATTTATGTACTAAATGAATATGTACAATTCAAAAAGTAAATTTTGTGCAGATTAATAAATGTTTATTACAAATTATTCCTATTATATCGCTGAACGTTGTCCTTCCATAAAAATTCTATAGTTTAAACATTGTAAGGCTGCATAAATGAATAATTGCTGTTGACATTTTTATGTTTTTTTTATTTTGACAATTTCTTTCGAAAAGAAATGTGGCCCTGTAAAGGGCATTGACTTAATAAAAAAATGATGAAATCAGTTAGAAGATTCATGCGTTCGTTTTCACGACGAACGGACGACTGCTGTTTTCGTTGGCAGATTCAACAATGCTATCAACGATGCAGACGTAATTATGACGTTTAACCATCGTTACGTTATTCAGTCAAGGAACGGACTTTTTAGTCTATCTGTTAAAATTTCTAATGAATGACGTCATTAATGACGAATCGTCCTTCGTCCTTTTATATGGCGAGGAACGCGCTCGTTTGCAAAGTCAACAATGCTATCAACAAAGCAGACATAATTATGACGTTTAACTATCATTACGCGATGCAGTCGAGGAACGGACTTTTTAGTCTTTATACGAAAATTCTTAACGAATGACGTCTCTTGTGACGATTCGTCCTTCGTTCTTCGTCGTTTTACATGTCGAGGAACGCGCCCCTGGACAGTCCGACGGAAAGAGGTTGTCACAGCCGTCGTCTCGTTGCTTTTCTCGGCGCAGATTTTCGACGGACGACGTGAGAACAGATGGTCGTTCCACTCAAGGGATAAGCCGAATCCAAAACGACCGACCCACGCGTTCGAGCCCGTTCGTCCACGCTGCACCACCGGCCATAAAGCGGAGAACGTGTTCAGACGGTGGCCTTCACAGTCGACGGAATCAAAGGGTGCATCAGCGCGAGAGGGGTCCTTCGTCAACGTAGCCCGGGCCACGTAAGCAGACCGACAAATATGATATTTCTCTGGACTTGTTTTGAATTTGTTGCATGTAATAACGGCCTAGGAGAGTTATCGGACATTAGTGAGAAGGAACGTCAGCACGAGTTTTCGGACGACCCAGACGAACGCAACTCGACTTCCTCATCGCCCTTGGTCTTAGCGGATAAGATTGTGGATGTAACCCACGCCCAAATCACACTCAAGTCCGACATAATTTCAACGTCTGGCACACAACGCCCAAGAAGGCGCTATGTAAGGCGCTCCCTTACATAGCGCGCTTCAGCTCGCAACTACACGACGGCACGGACAGGAGTCCGCGTGTCATTCATACCTTTGCTTATTCCCGTGGAGGATCAAATCCAGCGAGGCTGCGTTACCTCCAGATAACCTAGCCGGCTTTCTCGCGGGGCGCGCTCGGACAGCGACTTTAAGTCATTTGAACTTAAGTGACTTAAAAGTAGATGAATTTTATTAATGCACTGTTCTATTCCCTACAGCATTACCTCCTCGGTTGACAAACCTAATTAGGTCGCCGCTCTCAGAAGTTGCGGTACCTACCTCAGGCCAGACAATTTCACCCATAAAATTCTCAGCCAGCTAGGAGACGTCAGTTCTCAAGGCAGCAGCAGCCCCCGAGTGATTGGATTGCTCAGCATTGTGCGTCGTTGGAATCCGCTTGCAGCCTGGTCACCTCGTCGTACGGCAACGAGCTGAACTGAACTTACTTAATTCAAATTTATCTACACTATATGATCACTATAGTATCAACAGCTAAAGCCAAGGCCTGGGAGAAGTTCGGGGAGAAATTGGAGGCAGACTATGGTTCGGCAAACGAGGTGTTCTGGCAGACCGTGCGCCGCCTCCGTGGAAAGAAGTCTCTTTCATCACAAACTATTAAGAGTTCAGATGGGAGGCTTCTGAAAACGGAGGAGAGCGTATTGCATAGGTGGAAGGAATACTTTGCATCTCTTCTTAATCCGGTGACAACAACAACTGAGGCATACGAGGTGCACCTTGGAGCGGAGAATAGTCACGGTAGTATCACTGAAACAGAAGTCAGATGGGCAATTAAGTCCCTGAAGACTGGCAAAGCTGCAGGTGATGATGAAATCCGGTCCGAGATGTTAAAGGCCTTAAATCAGGATGGTATCCTGTGGCTGACTCGAGTGTGTCAGGTTGCTTGGATATCTGGACAGGCCCCTAAGCAATGGCAGACAGGAATTGTGATCCCTATCTTCAAAAAGGGAGATCAGAGAGATTGCAACAACTATCGAGGCATCTCTTTGCTCAGCATTCCTGGGAAAGTGTACGCTAAGTGTCTGGAGAAGAGAAGTCGGGAAATAGTCGACTCCAAACTGTCGGGGGAGCAGTGTGGTTTCCGACCTGGCCGAAGCACGACGGATCACATCTTTGCTCTAAGGCAAATCTTTGAGAAATCCTGGGAGTATGCAAAAGAAGTCTACGCTTGCTTTGTGGACCTCGAAAAAGCATATGCCAGGGTTCCTCGGGAGAAGCTCTGGCAAGTGTTGCAAGAGTATGGAGTGGATGGGCAATTACTGGTTGCTATCATGTCTCTGTACGAAAGCTCCGAGATGTGTTTCCGGATAAATGGCATTAAGTCAAGACCGTTCACCGTGGGTGTTGGACTCCGCCAAGGGTGCGTAATGTCGCCCATCTTGTTCATTATCTTTATGGACTGGATAGACAGGGGCAGCCGAGGCGATGAGCGTGTTTGTGTGGGCGACTGCCTGGTGGAGAGGTTGCTCTTTGCGGACGACCTTGTCCTGCTTGGGTCTTCTCGCACGAACCTTCAGCATGCACTAGACCGGTTTGCAGCCAAATGTGAAGAAGCTGGGATGAAGATCAGTGTGGCTAAAACCGAAGTTCTGGTTCTTTCAAGACAGCCTGCTCAGTGCGCTCTCCATGTTAGGGGAGCCTCATTGAGACAGGTGGAGAAGTTCAAGTATCTCGGGATTGCATTCACGAGTGATGGACGGCAGGAGAAAGAATTGGATGCTCGGATCGGTGCAGCAAGCTGTGTCAGACGTGAACTGTGGCGATCCGTGGTAACGAAACGAGAGCTGGGTAACAAAGCCAAGCTCTCCGTCTTCAAATCTATCTTTGTCCCCATTCTCACCTATGGTCATGAGGCTTGGGTAATGACCGAAAGAGTGCGATCGCGGGTACAAGCGGCCGAAATGAGATTTCTGAGAGGTGTGGCAGGTGTTACCCTACTAGATAGAGTGTACAGCAGCACAATAAGGGAATCTTTAGGTGTTGAGCCGCTACTTCTCCGCACTGAGAGATCTCAGTTGCGCTGGTATGGCCACGTGATACGGATGCCGCAAACTAGTCTTCCTAGGCAGTTGTTATGTTCCAAGCCGGTGGGTAAGAGACCAAGGGGTCGGCCTAGAACCAGGTGCCTAGACTACATGGAGAATCTGGGTTCGAGTCGCTTGGATATTACCAGGGAGGACATACGCCTGATGGCAGAAGATCGCGATCGCTGGAGATCCTCCATAGGGCTGCTGCCCCCGAGACCCTAACGGATAAGCGGGTTTGAAAAGTAAGTAAGTAAGTATATGATCACAAATATCCGGGCACATGCACGTTTGCGCTCTAGCCACGATTTCATGGAAATCAATAGGGCGTTGCACATCCCTTTGCCCGAATCACAGCTTCCACCCTTCGGGGAAGACTTTCCACCAAATGTTGGTAGGTACTTTCCGGAATGTTCCTCCATTCCTCCCGAAGAGCGAGAATCAGTACAGGTACAGAAGTTGGCCGATGTGATCTGGCCCGCAAGCGTCTTTCCAATTCATCCCACAGACTCTCTATAGGATTGAGGTCGGGACTTTGTGCCGGCCAACCCATTTCTTCGACCCCTGAGTCGGCAAACCACTGCTGTACACGCCTCGCTTTGTGGCACGGAGCATTGTCGTGTTGGTAGAGAAATGGCCCGTTTCCGAAAAATTGCCACAACGTTGGAAGTGCACAATTGTCCAAAACATTCAGATAACGGTCGGAGTTCATGATTCCTTGCACAGGAACGAGCTGGCCCAGTCCGTACCATGAAAATGAGCCCCACACCATGACTCCTCCTCCTCCGAACTTGACTGTGGGCTCTGTGCACTCAGGTAAGAAGCGTTCTCCCGGTATGCGCCAAACCCAAACTCGTCCATCGGATTGCCAGAGTGTGTAGCGAGATTCGTCTGTCCACATTACACGTTTCCATTGGTCCATTGTCCAGTTTCTGTGGGCTTTGCACCACTCCAGACGTCGCTTGGCGTTGACTCTGCTGATGTGGGGCTTGTGGGCAGCAGCACGGCCATGGAATCCCATCGTGTGCAGTTCCCGACGAATTGTCATGGTACTGGCATCATTTGCAGAGGCGTTTCGAAACTCTGTGGCAATTTTTTCCGCCGAGGACTTCCGGTTGCTGCGGGTGACACGACGAAGCACTCGACGGTCTCTGTCCGTTAGTTTCTTGGGTCTACCGGTTCGTTGTTGATCCCCGGGTCTTCCATTTCATAATGACATCGCCTACTGTTGACTTGGGTATCTGAAGAAGGCTGGAAATGTCACACACGGACTTGCCGCATAGATGACATCCAACGATGGTTCCACGTTGGAACTCACTGAGCTCTGCCGAACGACCCATTCTTGCCAATGTCCAAGCAGAGTTGTGTCTGAAGGTGTGGGAAGCTATTTAAATGATGTGCAAGTCATTATCATGTGACATTGGGCCAATCGATGATCTGTGAGGGGTGTCCGGGTATTTTTGATCATATAGTGTATATCTCCAGGGTGCACTGAAGTCCCTCACAGTAACAAATGTGCTAAAGACCACTAGTCACGAGACTGCCCAAATGTTAAAGGACAAGATCCTCCAAAGTGCATAAGATATGGTGGGTGGCACACATCCAGTTATACAAAATTCCCAAAATATCCGCAAGTCAAACGAGTCCCAACCAAAGTTACTCCGGGACATCCTATGCCTCAATAGTCTCGAAAACGGATAAAAGATTTAACATGAATGATGATGGAACATGCACCCAGGGTTCGTACTCTTGATCAAAGATAAAATTCCATGACTTTTCCAAAAGTTTTCAAGGCAATTCAATACATTTTGCAAAACAATAATTTTTTATATTTTTAAGAATAATATATTAATAAATAATTGGGAAAACCCTCGTAAAACAATTATTTACAAATCTGCTCAAAAAACACTTTTCCCAAAACTTTTCCAAACTTTTCCAAAGTCAGAAACCATTGATTTCCCAAAACTTTCCAGGCCTGGAATTTTTTTTCGACTTTCCCGTACGAACCCTATAAACCATCTGAAATGTTATCACGTTTTAATGAAAATGGAACTTTCAAATGTATGAATGCAAGTATCTGAAGATATTAATAAAAGGTTTAAATTATAAGTAGTGGTTTATTTCTTTTGTGATAGGCAATCACAATCGTAATTTATGACAGGCTTACGTGTTGCATAATTGAGATGGGTCTGTAGCATTTTCCGATTTCAAAACCTGGCAACACTGCTTTATAAACCCGCCTCATCTCACACTTCTGTATGGATGCTTATTCATGATTAACACTTGTGATTATTTCAACCTGTATTGTGTGCTGCTGAAATAAACGCTATAACTATCCAAACAGTCCATCCTCTTGAGAATGCTAACGTGCGACGTACATTAGGAGATGAAACATATCTCACATATTGCTTAAGAAAATTTGAAAACTTTATTTCTAAAATAATACAAAAATGTCCTCATCCAGAACATCCGCGGCAACCACAGTGAACGCATTCAACGATCTTGCCCTAAAAAAAGAGAGGAAGATATTGCAGAATTGGGCGTTGATAATTTTATACGAGGCGTGCTTTTTAAGTAAGTACCGTTTCGATATTTAAAAAAACAATCAAAAGGGGAGGTGCACAAATAGATGTTACAATAGTCCTAATTAGAAAATTTAACGTTTTACGGCTAATTGTTTTCTGGGCTAAACGAGATACATACGTACACTCTATTCCAAAAGCGTTTTCACATAGGTGAAATGATGTTCGGCGTCCTTGCAATTCGAAGTCGACGTCTTGCTTGAACTGACTATTTTCACTGGTTTAATGTTTTGCAAAGAGGCCAAAAATTATTCACACAAGTGAAAAAGCTTTTGAATGAACTGTACGTACATGCAGACGATACGCCGAAACAAGTCAAAATGAATATTTCCGTTAAAATCTGAAAACCCAAATATTTCGCGATTACAGAACTCCTTCACTCCGTACAAGGAAGTAAAAAAAGAAATCTCCTTAACACCTTAATTTTATATGAAAGCCTGGTCCTTAATTCAACATAACTTTCACCTATATTAAAGCACTTATCGCATCGTACGACCAGCCGCGTTTATCCAAACTAATCGATTTATTCGACTAAATAATCGAACATTTAATAAATAATAATTTTTTTTTCGAATTACTTTTGCGGGGGATGAAAATATGACAATCATCCAGGAACGGTTAGGCATAGGCTTTGGAATCCAATGTTTATAGTATTGCAAAAAAATATATTAGCTTAATTGCAACTTCTGTTCCGTCAGAATGTTTATTTTCTTAAGCAGAAATAATTATTTCTTGATTTTGTTCAATAAAATAAAAAACTATTATCGAATTTGTATTTTTATTCGATTAATCACTATTTATTCGATATTTTCTTAAAAATTATTGAAAAAAAAAAGTAACGACAGATTAAAAAGTCGAGCATTATTATTATTCGAATAATTTTTCCTAGGAAAAACACGGACGACCAGATTCTGAACACCATCCTCAGAAATCGGCCACTCCAGCACGGGAAGCACAAAACCAATCGGACGCTTTTTGTTTCGACTTTCCTCGAAGGACTGGTTACGAAATATGGATTGCATTACGCTACGCCGGAATCAAAACAACAGTCCATGGAGGCATTCACCCAAGAAAGTGAAGTTCAAGCAAAAAATTTCAGCCCGAAACATATGTGCACTGTGTCCTGGGATAGGCAGGATGTTCTGATTGCGGATTTTTTTAGCAATCTATGAGATGGAATTCAGAAGCTGGTCGCACGATACAACAATTGAAATTAATTATGGTTGGAATAGTACAGATTAAGATTCAGGCTTTCGTATAAAAAAGAATTTCCTCGTTTTTATTTTTATTATATCAAACTACCTGCTTTAAAAATTTGCCTCGTATAAAAAAGGATTATTACTTTGAATGAAAATTAACTTACTTCTTCCAATTTCTTTCTCGGAACACGGCAAATACAATTTGTTCCAAAAGTGGTGTCCCTCACTTGAATGCAACGCAGGCAGCAGAGATTCTCATAACCTTGCTTTTTCCATTTCGCAATTAAATTCTTGTCAGCTATTCCCTCCTTTATACAATAATCATATAATTCTGAAAGAAATGATAAAAAGAATTGAAGCAAAGCGATAATAAATTCATTCTGGAACAGTTTCTGGCTGATATTTTGAATATACTACCTTTGCTGATGGCTTTGCGTCTGTAGTAGAGGTCGTAGATGTACCTGGATCGCTGATGGTGAAGTTTGAATATCGGCCAGAACGATTCCACGATACGTTTTCCATCGGACGATTCGGCCTCGGCTGTAATTGCAAACAACATTAGTTTCAATATGATCAGGTACAGACAGAATTTCCCCTTCCTTATGGCAATGATCATGCTGTTAAGTGATTATTTCATTTTTTTCTTTGATTTACGATAAAAAATTTAAAAAGATCAGATATTAGCAGTAATATCGAGATTTATATATTAAACGACGGAGAATCTTGGCCGTATAATAATTTTATAATTTTTGTTCCCTTAAATTCATCAAATAACTAAAATTCTAAAAGCAAGGCTACTTGTATACTTTTACTTCTCTATTTCGAAGTTTTTTTCCTCATAAAATTAGTCGTGAGATACGTTTAGTAAAAGTGTACTAACCTTCTCGCATTTTCTCCCGGAATTCCTCTAATGTTGGCTCGATAAGCTCCCATCCATCTGGAGCAGGGGTTTTCCTGATACGTCTGACTTTGGGCATCTTTAGAAAAGTACAGAAAAAAAAAAGAGCAAGATGATAGTACCAAAGTATTACGTATAATAAAGTCAGACAACGTGACAATCAATAAAAAGACTTTATAAGAAGAAAGGATGCGATTGGTTATCGCCTACATCACAAATTGTGTCATCTTCTGTGGAACCAAAATTGAAAAGAGCAAATGGAGATTTGAAAGTCAGAAGCAACGAGTTGGGATTGGTTAAAGTGGACGTTAATCCATAAGAGAAACAAGTACAAGACGAACCAATAGGAGGCCTTGGAATTGGCAGTAAAAGTTAGCCTGGAACGGTGAGCCTAGTGAGGATGCTGCTTCTGTCCCACCTGAACAAATGTACACTTCACTGTTCGAATGACGAAAATCCAAATAATGAATTAAAAGAAAAATAACAATTAACGTAGACTATAACTACTTAGTATCGGGAAAAGAAAATTGAAAATATATCAAAAACAAACAATTACTGGAACTCAATAAATAATTAATAATTTACTAATTAATAGACGATTAATATTAAGATTTTCAATTTGTGTTGTGGCCATTATTCATTTTCAGGGACTAATGACTCTTCTTTAAAAACAGATTTGACATTTCTGCTATTGGGAATAACAATTTTCTATTTTGGAGGATTTTACAATGTTTAACAAATAAATGACAAATAGAGTATTTGACAATTTCATTCTTCCTAATGAACACTTCAAAGCGTGTGGCTGCATTTTGGCCGATAATTTTTGGTATACTATAAGTTGAGAGTAGAGTTGTCTATTTTCCGGTGGAATAGTGCCCACCTCAGTCGAGGCCATAGCATGAAGTTGTTATTGTAAACAGTTCTACCTGAATCATATATACCTAATAAAAAACGATTTACTATAATTAAATAAATAAATTCAAAATTAAACTGAGACAAAATACACAATAATAAATTCAAACCATGAAAACATCCGGACTGGGCAATATTTCCTGGAACATTTACCAAATTAGTTATTGGGGAGGAATAAAAAAGGAAGTCTGTTATAAATATCCGCATTGAGATATTTACTAAAGTGAGAGTTGAAAACACTTTCATTGGTCTTATAGGCCTAAGTGTGATAAACAAGAATATATAACAGGAATGGAAAAACTATGTTGTCACACTGAAATTTGATGGATTAAAATAAATTAAAGTAATTTGAAAATAAATTGGTATGGTGGAATGGTACATTCGCACAGGCTACCACGTGATAATGATAAGGAATCAAAAGATTTACGGAGCTATATTGAGAGTATGTTAGAAATGACAACAGGCAAGAACCAAAGTGGCGGAAGGAAGAACTTTTGCTGCAGTTGCTTCTGATTCTATAGGTAAGGGAGTCGCTGACCACGACAAACTGGTTAAAATTCAAAGGAATCTGGGTAACCTAACGAATATGTTAAAAGATAGTGGCAAAGTGTTACCGCAGACCATCAAAAAGAGACAAAACAATAATCATAATAAAGAGACATCCCTACAAAGTTATAAATCAAGGTATATGGAATGCGAGGGGCATCCCTCGCAAGTGTCATGAGTTCTACGATTTCCTCACAAGCTGGAACATCGATGTTGCCTTCTTGTGCGAAACCCATCTCAAGCAGAGTAAGGCTTTCAATCTACCAGGGTACTATGTTTACCGAAAAGATAGGTTCCCTAAAAAAGTTTCAGATCCAGCCTCTGGTGGGGTAGCTATTGTTGTCAAAAAAGGTATAAATCACACAAAGATTGTCACACCTAACCTTGTCAATATGGAAGCATTTTCTATTGTCATCAAAGATGCTGATGTTGGAGAGGTCAAGTTTACTTCCCTATACAACCCACCCAGGCACAAGTTAGACCCTCAAGATTTAGATAAACTACTGTCTGGGCCCACTCAAGTCGTTATAGCGGGTGATTTGAATGCGAAACACCCACACTGGAACTCCAGATAATCAAAGTGGCTTGATTTGAAACACCCAATGCACTAATCAAAGTGGCTTGGTACTTTAGGTACATGGTAGATCAGATCGACACTTCCGTTATTGGCCCTCTTGAAGATACATACTACTGTGACCACTCACCCCCTAGTGACGTACTCGACATTGCTGTTCTCAAGGGGTTTTCAAACCCTACAATATTTTTAGAGTAAATGCCTTATCATCTGATCACCTACCAGTTGCACTAAATTTTGAGGGGATAAATATCGATCTAAGAATAAATCTTCGTTATAAGCAGAACTGGAAATTTTTTTAGAGAACTTATGAACGACAGTAACATTCCCTATCAGGATCCTACCACCAGCAGTGACATTGATGAAAATATCAAGAAAGTCACTCACTCCATCAAGATGGCTACAAATGCAAGTACTGAAAGTAGTGTAAATAGAATTAAAATAAGTTTAATAAAAAAGGAAAAAATAAAAGTTATTGTTTTTAAAACTTACTGAACACTACTCTAACCTAACTTATAAAGAAAATAAAATTTGGGGGTTTCTGGTGTACGGCACTATAATAGTGCTCTATTCTTTTGGAATTTTAAGCGCCATCTGGGGAAGCCAAGAACGAAAATTGGCATCACTGATAAAGAACCTTTACAAATTGGAACTAGTGGTTTTCCTGAGAAATGAAATATCGATGTTTACAGACATTATATATACATATATATATCTCCCTCCCGATGTATCGAACATTCGATGTTTCAATTAAATAGCGAGTAAAACATCGATGTTTCATTTATTCGCTTAAAACACAATATATAAGTATTTTAAAAGTTGTTCTTTTTTTTAAACACGAAGCATTCTGTTTTAAAATATTACAATTGTCATCTTTTCGAGAAGTTATTTTCATATTAGCTGTTGGCGACTGATTGAAATTTATTATCATTCATTTAAAGAAAATTGCAATATTTAAAATATGAATGCATCCTTAATAAAACTTTTTCACGCACTCAGTTCTGAAACTTTAAAGTGTCTGTATTCCTTGAAGCTATATTTTTATACTGGATAAAAACATCGATTATTCAAATTTCAATCAACATCGATGACATCGTACGGCCGGAAGTAACAATCGATGACCCTGTCAATGCGATAACAAAACAAAAACAACAAAAAATTACACTAAACAAGTCTAAAATATTTGTGTTTTAAAAGAGAGGTGAAATAATTTTTCAAAACACCGAATAAGGGATAACAAATCTATAATGGCATTGGCGTAGCGACAATTAATTGCGCCCGTGGATTTATGTCCCCTTGCCCCCACCCGCTCCTAGCTACGCCACTGCCAAGTGGTACCTTATAACTATTATGATGACCATTTATTGATCTTATTATATTAATAACAACACTATCACTTACTATTGACTATAATGAGCAAAAATGGCGGGAAATGAACCGTCGACGCAGATTTAATAAGATACGACCTGAAGTTGGATTAATTTAATAATTCATATTCAACATGTGTTTCTGGATCCTACTAAAACAACCATCTCAAGAGAACGAATATAAAGAGAGTAAGCTTAATGAATTAACTGCGTGATATGATTAAGTTATGATTAATGCGATGAAACGCTGTTTACAACATGAAGTCGACCTGAATTGCGACATCTGTGATGGGAAAAATTAACTATCACAAGGAGTGAATTTGAAGAAGTAATCTGAAACAATTAAAGTGTAAAAGCATTAATTTATTGATTATAATTCTTAATACTGGAAAGGTGTGATTTGTGGTGGATAAATGAGGGATTCGTAGACATAGGCATTCGTACTTTGCGTGATCATGAATTGATAATTAAGTGGGCAGTAGATGGCGTTTCTTATCGGTGACTATCATGGAGGTAGGAATAAGAGAGGCCCTTCCTAAACTTTTCAATTACTTCTAGCCACTGTATTTTCAATGCTGAGGCTTGAAGCCAACTCGCGCAGTGTACACTGGGATTGGTAGGCTCAGCCAGGATTTGTTATGAAGGGTTTTCCTATGTATGGGTATCGTTTTTAAAACAGAAATTTTATAATTATATTTCAATTTATTTAATTATTTTATTATTTCTACTTATTTTACAGACATCTTTCAGAAAATAAATAATTATTTATTTTTTTTTTTTATCAAAACTAATTTCAGTAAAACAGATTTCAGTAAAAATGACAAAACTTATTTCCATATAAACATATTCAAATTCATTGCAATTAAAAAAACTTTTCAGTCAGTGTTATTTTAATTTTTTTAAAAAAAATTTATTACTATAAACAATCATAAAAACGTTGTATTTTTTTTAATCATAAAAGCATATCATTTAGGATTTTTATTTACTATTTTTTCCCTATAAAAACAAGGTGAAGTCATTGAATATATTTTTAATAATTTTTAAATGATTGAATAGTGATGAAACAATTCAATATAAGTGGCTTATATTAAAATTGAAAAATTACTAATATAGCATGTTATGTCTAACAATTTATTTATTTATTTATTTATTTATTTATTTATTTATTTATTTATTTATGTTTCCAACGGGAATTAACATAAAATACATAATAAAGAGTAAAAAGATTAAAAAATTAAATCAAATAATGAAATACAGAAAAAAAAAGAAATTAATTTACGAAGTCTATATACAATTAAAGATTCCAAACTCTGCGAAAAACATTGTTAAGGTGATTAAATTAACGTAAAAAATCAGTTGAGGTATATGAATGATAATTAAATTTAAAACAAACATTTGCTTCTCGACTTTAATGTAAACATATTTAAAAGGAAAATATGAAAGTGCAATTTGGATAAACAAATTTTTAACAATAATAATTGGAAATAATTACTTGATGGAAAAATTATTTTAATAACTTCAGGTTGTAAAATACTCAAGATATCAATCTGTGCCCAGCATTTTTAAATATTATTTTTTGTGTAATATTTACTAAAATACTATAAGAGTTCTAAGCTGTATCAGAGTTGCTATGAATTAACATTATCTCTATTTATGACTATTGTTGTTACAAAAAATTTTTTAAAAAAATTAAAATTAAATGTTCGAACAATAATTATTTTGAATCATGTGTAAATAAATTTGTTTATACAAAGTGCGCTCTCATTATAAATTATTTTCTTTTTAAATATGTTTGCACAAAAGTTGAGAAGCAAATGTACGTTTTAAATTTGCTTAAATTATAATTAAAAAGATCCAAATCGAATATAACTTACCTATTATGGTACTGTTTATTATGGTTTAGCTTGGTTATTTTATTTACATTATCTGATATTTATAGCTATGTTATTTACTGTATGAAATTCATGTTATTTTTATTTTTAAACTTCTAACCTGTTTTGTGATATTACAATAGCCCTCTGGGACCTAACTCGTCGGTCTTTGACCATACAGGTCCCAGTTGGGTGTCGCATTAATCTTTATTAATAAATAATTATATATAAAATTATATATTATTTATAATTTAATTTCATCTATGTGTATTAACTTTTTATAATAAATTTTTATGAAATTTAAAAAATTAACAATCATAAATTGTTAAAAAAAAATTATCATTTATTATTATAATAAATTAATACAATATTATGTAAAAGTATTGCACAGTTTATTCTAACAAAGTATGTATTAATTATCTTATTTCAAATGTTTTATGATGAAGTTATCCAGTGAGCAATATGAAAATTAAAAAGCACAATAAAATGATTTTTAATAAATATTTTATTTTATCCAGGTTAAACGAGAATTTTTACAATAAGAGGTTGAATACCAAACAATTTAAATATGATTTTATCACAATTTTTAAAAAATTTGTTTAATTGTAAAAAAATTATCAAAATATAACTTTTATCATTGAGAATGCACGGAGGAATTTATTGATACCTGCTACTCGTTAGAGTCCGCCACTGATTTATGACGTGAACATGACGTCACACGCGTTACATGTTTTCCCCCCGAATGGTCACTTCTTCCTGTTTTACGTTCTTTGATTAAAGGTCTAGATGATAGCAAACCTTTTCCGCGCCGCCATTGTTGGCCCAGTTGGCCCTATCAATTGAGTTACGCTTACTCTAAAATTCGGCTAAAATGCAATTTTTAAATTTTTTAGAGTCCTAATCTAAAAAGCTAGAGCTTTAGTGACTATGGTAGAACCTTCTATTTTCATGCTCGAAGGGTAGAACATACATTGGCTGGGCAACAGAGACAAGTGTGAACGACACTTTAGTAGAGTACTAGGCTCCTTCGTTTAAGGTTCTTACTGAAAGCCTTCAAGCAATTGTAATGATTAAGATATTTATTATTATTTCGAATATAAATATTTAAATTTAAATAAGGATATAAATAATTTTTAAAAATAAAACAATTTACGCTTAAAATAGTAAGTTTTTATTTTCAAATAAATTGTACATCTTCTACAAACATGCTTCCCGTAGTAAGTTTTTACCATCCAGATCTGGGTTTTATTTTTTCTTTTTCGTCACGTGCTATCTCAGAATTCGTAAACTGGGTCTTTATTTTCTCATCAGATGTCGCTGGGATGGGAGGGAGGACCAAGGTCTTTTATAGACCTTGGGAGGACTAGATTCGGATGGAAAAATCCGGTTATAGTACAAAATGCAACTATACGTTTTGAAGTCTTCATTAGAAATTGTTAAATATTCTATTTGTCAAGTATTGGTTAAACATCGTTAGACTTTAATAAATGCTTTTATTTAATAATGATTCATATTCAAATTCGAAAATCGACAATCGAACAGTGTAGTGTATCGGTATTCGTGTGGAACTTGAAGCATAGCTTCCATAATCTCACCCTTCATAATCATATTCCAAGGGAAATACACTGAATTAGAAAAGAAGCCTGATGTACCCACAAAGGTCATCCAAAGTATAAAAGAAAATTGCCTCCTCTTGGTGGAGGAAAATTTGATTGACGACTGTCTAGACTAGAAGCAGACCACTAGTATTAGATAAAACACGACCTATGAAGTCCAGTAATCTGGAAATAAGACATTATCAATGTCTTCAAAATTAATATCAAGTATATGCCTTGGATCACGATATCTCTTTCTATGCATAGGATGTTTTAAAATGCCCGAGACTAGCTCGTTGCTATGATTTTCTATATTGGGCAGCATGGGTTCCATGAGCCCTTGAACGTATTTGCCAATATGAGTCATGTTGAAGTCATTATAAATGGAGGAATTGCGAACAATTCTCCGATCTTTTTGCGCAATAGTCCTAAGGGTAACGTTTTGGAACGTTTGCAGTTCTTTCCATCTAGTCTTACATATTGTGGCCCAGACGGGCATACCATACGTCAAGATAGTCCGAACAATGACCTTATAGAGTAGGAGTTTATTATCAATGTTTAGAGCACTATTCCGGCCCAGCAGAGCAATCAAGCTAAACTTGGCTCTCCTAGCCTTATTCAACGCATAAGTTGCGTGGGGAGTCCAGTTAAGTTTAGAGTCAATAACAACACCAAGATATTTATAAGTTTCAACCCAGTCCAGTTTTTTGCCATATAGTGTTAGAGAATCTAATGATCTCTTTCTCTTCTTGGAGACAAACATCGCCTTGCATTTGTCTACATTCAATTTTAGCCTCCACTTGCTAAACCAGCTTTCACACTCCTTTAGAGCCTTCTGCAGCCGCGAGACCACTACGGCTGGTTGACGAGCACAGGTCAGTATAGCAGCGTCATCTGCGTAAAAAAGAGCTTACATTTGGAAGGACTTGGAAAGTCTCGCATAAAATAATTGAATAATACTGGCCCCAGGACTGAACCCTGTGGGACACCAGCTTTTACTTCATACATAAGAGATAGACTATCTCCAACTCTGGCCTGAAAGAACCGATTGGAGAGAAACGAGTGTATCAGCGTAATTATGTCTTGAGGAAATCCATCCATAATCATTTTAAAAATAAGATCATCGTGCCAGACTTGGTCGAAGGCTTTGTGTACATCGAGGAAAACGACCCCACAATACATAGAGAGATTAAGGGGCTCATTGATATCCGCTGCGAGCCTCCATGTTTGGAGTTGGCAGGAATGGTTTGAGCGAAAGCCAAATTGTTCATCGCGGATGAGATCGTTGGCATCACAGTACTCAATGAATCTCTTGAGAATTGTTTTTTTCCAGGATTTTGGAGATTGATGGTAACAAGCTGATGGGCCTGTAGCTAACAGGATTTGCAGGATTTTGTCCTGGCTTAGGAATGCTTAAGACAACTGATTGCTTCCAAGCATCCGGGAAGTAAGTGTTCTTCCAGCAGTCGTTAATCACTTTTGCAATATCTTGAATTGTATTTTGAGGTAAATTTTTCAAAGCAGCACTGTTCTTAATAGAGTCTTTACCTGGAGCTTTTCTCGTTTTTAAATTTTTAATGATGCTTTGGACTTCATTTACATCAATGCTATGTTTTGGGAATTCATCAGTGACAAACTGTTCTGAAAGTGAACTTGCAATAAGCTGCGCTTTATCATCATCATTCGTGATGAATTTGCCATTTTGGGCTAACAGAGGTGGGATATTAATGGCTTTCTTGTTTTGCAAGGCTTGAACCATGCACCAAATAGAGTTATCGTGGGTCGACAGACTCTTAACTTTATCATTCCACCTGTCATTACGAAGTGCTTTTACCTCCTCGTGAACTCTTCTTGTGAGCCATGAATCACGAGTTCGGTACCACTGCCTTCTAACCTTATTCCTTTGCTCAATTAATTGTTTGATTTCTGGGGTGAGATCAAGGTGATCAGCTCGCTTCGACTCTAAGGGTGAAGCACTAGAATCAATAGCTGCATTTATACGTTTAGTAAGCCTTTTCACATTGGTATCTATGTCGCTCGTACTATGTACGTTATTTAGTGGGTCGTCATCATTTTTGAGAATTTCTCTAAAAAACTTCCAGTCTTGTTTGAGCCTCAGTTCTTCTTTGAGGTCAATGTTTACGTTGTCAAAATTTAGTGCAACTGGTTTATGGTCTGAGGATAGATCATTGACAGTATAGATACTGAATGATTTGTAGAAGCCCTTCAACAACACAATAACAAGTACATCGCTTGAAGGAGAATGATCACAATAATATGTATCATCCACAGGGCCTACTGCAATAATATCAGATTGCCTTTGCACGTAGCCATACAAAAGGACACCGTTTTGGTTATGGCATCTTGAATTCCAGTGCGAGTGCTTAGCGTTCAGGTCTCCCGCCATAATAACGGGAATATTCCCGGAAAACAGCTCGTCAAGCTCATTGGCATCGAATTTATGCTTGGGCGCATTATATAGAGCTACTAGTTTCACCTCTCCTAGTGTGGCATCAGTAATGATAGCAGAGGCAGCTTTCATTCCCATATAGTCTCGGGTTGGTTCCTCCCGATGATGAATGCCTTTCTTAATAATAATTGCTGACCCACCTGACGGGGACTTTACTGTAGTGGGAAGAATTCTGTCTTTACGATAGACACAGTAACCAGGTTGCCTGAAGTCGCGGTCTGGCCTTAAGTGTGTCTCACATAGAAATAGCGGTGTGCGATCCATCGAAAACCATCGATCCGTCGATGGTTTTGTTCTACGATCAATCGAAATTTCGATGGTTTTCAACCATCGAACGATTTTTATAAAACACCGATTGCCAGCGATGGTGGTTTACAAACCATCGATGGAAATATCGATGGTAAATGGTTGGTTAAGTCAAATCACTAGATGAGACGACCAATGCGGTTTCGAGATTTGGCGCTGGCCTCCATTGGTGCTTTATACCAGATAAATAAGGTGAGAAGTGTCAGAGAGTATCAGATTGTACTACAGATCGCCACTGACTCCTCATAATAGTAATCCACTGCATGCAT
>JAHWFO010036507.1:0-11015 GCA_023313115.1 Rhysida immarginata
TTGATAACCTGAATGAGTCCTATGCCCATTATTAGAAGGATGTCGCGCATTAATAAATAGAAGACAATAATAATTAAGACGAAAGATCACAATTATCTAAACAGCTTTGTCCATTAGAACTAACATTTATTTTAAACCTTGGAGTTTTACGTTTCAGAAAACGATTAGGACGTTTCAGGATCCGGCCCTGTTATTCTCTCGTCTGGAGTTGGTTGTAGAAAACTTGTATAGCAACACGGCTGGGAGTCCTTCTACAATGATACCTTCTTAAAATTGGAAGATATTAACATATACGGAACAAAATTATATGTATTAGTAATATGTTTGCAATTAATTGCTTAATTTTTACCTTCTGATATGACTAGGTGGAAATTGATAGCAACAAAAGATCCAGCTGAACTAAACGAGAAATTATAATCTATAATATTAAGTTTCAATATCAGAACGAATTTAGTAGGGTGAATACGAGACACATACTAGCAAGAAAGGGAAGAAAGGATTCGGGAAATTTGAGAAATGGTGTAAGGATCGACAGCTAATTTGCCGGCCAAGCCGAGAGTTAGTTCGCTGTTCTCCACAAGGGAGAAAGGAGACCACAGCAGAGAAAACGTTGGCAGATGACATGGAGCATGCGGCTAATACGACAGAAGTAATAGAAATTAGTGCAAGAGAAGTTAGCACCATAGCGATAGATACGAAACCGGCTCCCCCGAATATTACTGCTACAATCAACGACTCGAGGAAGGAGGAGTAAACATTTGCTGCAACACGCAAGCTGGTGTATGTCAGGACTTTTGCTAGGACCCTTGGTAGTATGTGTCCCGTATTCACCCTACTAAATTAGCTCTTTAACTGAAAGTCAATATTATAGATTAAAATTTCTCGCTTAATTCAGCTGGATCTTTCGTTGCTATCAATTTCCTAGTAGTCCTATCAGGAGGTAAAAATTAAGCAATTAATTAAAAAAAATTACTAATACATTTCATTTTGTTCCGTATATTTTAACGGCTCACAATTTAAACAAGGTATCATTGTGGAAAGACTCCCAGCCGTTTTCTATTGCCAACACCAGACGAGAGAAAAATAGGGCTGGATCCTGAAATTTCCCAATCGTTTTGTGAAGCGTAATGCTCCAAGCTTTAAAATAAATGTTAGGTCTAATTGACAAAGCAGTTTTAGATAATAGTGATTTTACGTCTTTATTTATTTATGCCCGACATCCTTTTAATGATGGGCATAGGACCGATTCAGGTTTTCTGAGGGCTATAATGATACCATTAAACCAGGTATCTGTGAACCTATTTCGAATATCATTAATTTTACTTTATGTTCATTCATGACACATCATTCCAAGTTGTTTGATATATTACATGCCATATTTTAGTATTGAAAGTTCCAACAAACAATAATGGATCTACTAAGCCAGGTTCCTTGAAACCAATTTCGACCTTCTTTAATTTTACATTATATTTCTTCAGATACCAATTCCAAGACGTTTGATATTTTACATGCCATATCTTTGCAATGAAAGTCCCAATGAACGAAAGTCTATAATGGTTCCACTAAACTAAATGCCTTCGAACCCATTTCGACTATCATTAATTTTACGTTATATTCATTCGTAACATATCATTCCAAGTTGTTTGATATATTATATGTCATATTGAAGCATTGAAAGTTCCAATGTACCATAATGGTTCCACTGAAACCAGGTGCGTTTGAACCAATTTCAACTATCATTTATTTTACGTTATATTCATTCATGATTCGTCATTGTAAGTGGTTTGATGTATTACATGCCATATCGTATCAATTGAAAATTTTTGAGGATGTCATACAAGAACCATTAGAGCATGAGCTATTGTATCCATTATGCCAATCTTCATAACAGTTCATAAACGGACACATATTTATCATTTGACGAAAACATTAATTAATAACCACAAATATTACATTGTTACGATTTGTTTGATGTATTATTTATTATATCTTTCTATTGAAAATTTCAAAATGGGAAAATAGAGATACTATTTGTGCAGGAACCAGTGAACCGATTTAGATAGTATTTGTAATTGGTTCGTGTCATGAACCAGATTAATCGACTGAAGAAAACAGTTTTGAAAATCTTTCATAGCCTCGAAAAGTTAGAGTTACGGATAGACAGACATACAGGTTACCCCACACTGTTAGCATAAAGCGCCTTTCGGTACTTAAACCATCAATGAATGATATAACCAAGTACCGAAAGATTAAACTAAACCATTCGCGGAACAATATTTTTATCCGCCCTATGTTAAATTTGTAAGTTTCTAATGGGCCATAACGATACCTTTAAACGTACTTTTGAATCAATTTGGATTATCATTAATTTTACCTTATATTCATCTATGACACATCATTCCATATTGTTTGATATATTATATGCCATATTTTAGCATTGAAAGTTACAAAGAACCACAATAGTTTCACTAATCCAGGTTCCTTGGAACCAATTTCGACTATCGTTAATTTTACATTATATTCATTCATGGCACATCATTCCAAGTTATTTGATATATTAGAGCAGTAAGAAATGAACAGTTACAGCTTTTTGCGAATGCTAAAATGTATTTTAAATAAAAAAAAATACTAGTTGTGAAATAAAATATGTAGTTTGCTAAATTAAAAAGTTACTTGCAAAATATAAAAAAAATGTTGTTTTTTTGTGAAATATAAAAAGCAGCTTGTGGAATTTTCAAATTTATTTGAGTAAGCGGAAATTATGCTACTATACAGAGTGGTCGATTTAAAGGTAAACTAAACCCTCAAAATAAGTGTTTAAAATGAAAGATGAAGATTTCAATAACAAAGTAGCATGTATAAAAATTTTCAATTCGAAATCAAAATTAATTAAATATACGAAAAACTTTCATTCCTCCTTTCCCCTGCGTTCGTTACTGGCGCCATGTTTCAGCAATCTGTTACGTCACAAGTTGTGGACAAGTGCGAAGGAGTCTCGAAATCACGACGTTCCACATTGGACGCTATCGGTTAAGGGCGGTTCACATTCAGCGAATACGTGGTGGAAAGCGCCGACAACGGCGCCGGTTTTCGAATTCCAACTTATTTGGAATTTTCAGAAGTTGCTCCTAATTCCCAGCCAATAAGTGCCAAATCTATCCGCCAGATGGCATCCGCTACGGTTTATGAATTTTGTTCTAGTATACTTACAAAAGTTTAGTGAAGATGAAAGTTAAAGACTTGAAAGAAAAGCTTCAGTCAATAGGAGCGAAAACTGACGGAAATAAACAAGTATTGACTAACAGTGACCAAATTTTATAATGAATTACGATTTACGAAAGTGACGATGCTAAATACTGGGCTAGGCTACGACATCTCATTTAACCTCATTGAATTTTTCGATCTGTAGGAAATCCATGAAACTTGAGATTTTTGTTTTTAACATTGTTGTTCGAACATTGTGGAACTGAACAATTTACATGCATGTTCTTATACAGTATTCTTAACATTGCCGAGATTTTCTCCTCATTTCGACCATAGCGTCATAGACTCAGATTCATAAAGCGTAGGCGCTGCCATCTATACTTAAATCAACCTATCAGCTACGATTGAGCATCTCTCCAGTCCCAGAATCCTTAGCAACTGTTTCTAAGGATTAAAGTCAAGTCGCCCGTATTAAAATTCGCCGATAGCGTGTTTCTGTGCACGTGTGCCTCGTTTTCTGTCATTTTTACTAATAAAAAATATAACAAATACATGTACACAATGTCAAGAAAGCTATGGTTATCACGATATATATACACGATGTCTAGAAAGCAACAGAGACTGGATTAAAGAACGGCTCATCGAACATGCAATCACAGCGGAGTTCGCCTAGCTGGGGGGGGGGGGGGGGGCATGAGGGGGACGCCGGTTGAAAGCAGAGAATGAAGTAACCTTACTTCCCCGCTGAATTTGAAACGGCTCCGCGTTTTAACACGCGCGGTTTTGTGACGCCTAGGAGTCGAATCGCGTGCGAGGAACCGGTTCCACGAACGTCATACTCAGCCACGCGGCGACGTTATCTGTAACTATTCAGGGTGTAAATGTAAATGTTCTTAGAAAGTTCGTTTAAAATAGAAAGATTAAATTTTCACAAACTTGCCAGACCCTCAATCATTAAAATGTAAATGTACCTATTTAAGAAGCTAAAAAGTACACTAGGCCTAAAAACTTTATTTAAAATGACCGAAAAAATTCTGAGAAACATTTTTACATGTGGAAACTGAAAGAAATATCCATTTCAGAGTACATTTCAAGAATCCTGTTGTTTTTTACTAGATTCGTCATTCTTTTTAGAGCTAAACTTGAACGTACTTCCTTCTATCTGTAACTCCGCGTAATCATTTATGCCATATAAAGTTTTTAGTTTTCCATAAAAACATGGACGTTTACTAATATCATAGTCTTTTAATTCCCTAGTCTGTGCAGAGGCATTGAATTCCATTGTTTTAGTCCAACAATTAGATTGCTGTATTTACTGAAAAGTCGTTTTTTGCCCCCTCTCTTGAATGAATTTGGCTGCAGATCAAACATAACAACGCATTTTAACGCTCGCACAACGTAACAAAACTGTCAGCTACTATTACGTGTTCAGCAACAAAACGTAACATTACCTGACAGTTTTGTTACGTTGTGCGATCGTTAAAATGCATTGTTATGTTTGAGCTGTAGCCAGATTCATTCAAGAGAGGGGGCAAAAAACGACTTTTGAGCATATACAGCAATCCAATTGTTGGACTAAAACAATGCTGTGCACAGACCAGGGGATTAAAAGACTATGCTAATATATTTAATTGAATATTCATAAGAATTGCAAAAAATGATAAGTTTTTGCATAGGAACAAATACTTCAATTAATTGATAATGGATGGTGCCACGGGTAAGAAGGGAACCGGTTCTAGAACCGGGTTAATCGATTCTCAAAGATCAGGAATCAATCTTACCCGATTCCTTCGCTAGCACATCCCTACTGAATTGTGAACCGCCCATTAGTTGTCAGTCGCGCATCGCAATGGATCTTGAGTATGAAAACAAGGCCGATAGTGACGACAGTGATTTTGTTAACAGTTACACCGATATAGGAAGGCCGTTAGCAGAATTAAATGCTACTGCAACTTTTGCGATATATAGCCCTATGCATTAAGGTAGATTTCCAAGTGCGCGCTTTTCTGCCTGAAAACCCGTGCTGCCAATTCAAAAGTAGGAAAGCAGCACGTCAGTTTTGGCAGCGCGCGCTCTATCGACAGCGTGTTTCCATGTGAGCAACGAAGTTTCTCTGTACATGCGCAGTTCTCCTCAAACCTGATAGAAATCATGGCGGCTGTTCAGGCATGTTTCTTTGTGTTCGTTTCGACATCTCGGCCAGCATATAAGTAATATATCATTCAAAATACACTCGACGATTATATGGAATTGATGGATATTATACACGAGTTCTTGATTTCGCAGAATAGAAATACGTTAGCATTTCCATGTTCACGATGAAAGACCTAGTAAAAGCGTTCGCATTCCCTTCGGCGCTATTTGTAGGCCTAGGCCATGCATCAGCGTAAACGACGTCAAAGATAAATGATCAATTAACGTGGACGTTAAAACGAACGTGGATATTAATGCGAACGTAAAAAGATTGCACATAACATAATTCTCGAATACTTTGTACGGTAATATTTTTATTTTAAACATAACATTACGATTGTGGATGGCGTGATGATGAAGGTTTCATTCCGGGTCCCATTGGTTCCATTGCTGTTGTGCGTAATGTCAAACTCGGCGAGTGTTGGGCCACCTTCCTAAAAACAAGCTGTTGTTGTAAACCCAACTGGAGACACATAGATATTAAGGCGAAGATATTAGGGCGAACATAGAAAGGATATAAGCAACTTCATTTTCAGACAAGTTTACGTTACATGTAATATTTTTATTTTTTTTAATTTTAACCGATTAAAGATGACTTGTTGAACGACGGGTATGAAATTTAAACATGTAGGACTATTTTTTAAAATCCAGCTCTTCGTGTAAATTCGATGTAATAATAGAAACAACAATAATATATTTAATAATAAAGCATGCCTTTACACACTATGACAAATTATTTATTTTGTCGTGCCTGCTGGATAAATATTTTTGACGACTATACGAGTATGCCAGTTCGGGCCGCTAGAAAAGCGTGAAACTTGACCAAAAAACATGGTTGACAAAAAGTTTTAAATTACAATTAAGATCTGAATGAAAGTAAAACCTAAAGTAGTTGCACATTCTGGACTATGATATCCTAGTTCCATCAAACTTATAAAAGAAATATACACTGATTGGAAGAAAGTAATTGGACACTTTCGATTTTAGACGTTTTGTCGAATATATAGAAAACTACTATTTACGTAACAGTATGTCTGTGTATCCGTAACTCTAACTTTCCGAGGCTATGAAAGATTTTCAAAATTGTTTACTTCAATCGATTAATCTGGTTCATGACACGAACCAATCACAAATACTATCTAAATCGGTTCATTGGTACCTGCACAAATAGTATCTCTATTTTCCCACCTTGAAATTTTCAATAGAAAGATATAATAAGTAATACATCAAACAAATCGTAACAATGTAATAATTGTGGTTAATTATTAATGTTTTCGTCAAATGATAAATATGTGTCCGTGAATGAACTGTTATGAAGATTGGCATAATGGATACAATAGCTCATGCTCTAATGGTTCTTGTATGACATCCTCAAAAATTTTCAATTGATACGATATGGCATGTAGTTCATCAAACCAATTAGAATGACGAATCATGAATGAATGCAACGTAAAATAAATGATAGTCGAAATAGGTTCAAACGCACCTGGTTTCAGTCGAACCATTATGGTACATTGGAACTTTCAATACTTCAATATTACATTGTAACGTTCCAGGGTAGCTGGAAGTCACGTGTGTCCGGCAGAGGGGGTGTATTAAACGAATCAGGAGTAATTACTTGATTTTTGAGGGGCTTAAGTATGTTACAGTTAGACAGGGAAGGGAGTTAAGAGTGATTGCCTTGTGCTAGTTTGTGTTAGATATAGTACAGAGTGACTAAGCTAGTAAACGGAAATTTTTGAATATTTTATAGCTTGTTGGTAAAGATTTATTGAGAACTTAATTGTTAGTCTTTTATTTGCGCCTGTCATATTATTGTAGTTTTATTTTTGATCGTTCAATTGTTGTTTGGACTCTGAAAGTTTCGTGTGTATGCTTTGTTGGTGGATTTTTAGCGTGTGTGAATGTTTTTGGTTGATGCTCGTGTTGAGTGTTTGTTGTTGTTGGCTTTAGGCATTCCAGAGTCGGCCTCTGAGGCTGTGGACGTGAATATGGAGCAATGACGTATATTAAAGATAGACTCCGAATCCTATTGTTGTAACTTGAAGCAAATTGGGAAGCTCCATGCCCAGAACTGTCATGGCCGAAAGTGAGTGAAGATGATGCAAAACACATGGCTAAACACGAGAGTAGCTGATTAATAATTTCTTCACACGCCGATCACGGAGTGATAAGTTTATCTTTTACTTTGTATTTGAAGTATATTATTATATTTTATAAACAATTTTTCGATCATGGTTTCAATTTCAATTTCGTTTCGATTGTCTTTCTGTTACGTATTTTCATTTTAGTTACGTATTTTTTATTTATTTTTGTGGAAAATGATTCCTGATCCTTCTTCTTGTCTGTTTGTACAGTTATACGCAGCTTAACTTTGAGGAATGGTTCTGAATTAATTATTCCTCAGGCCAAAAATTTTCAAAAACAAAGCAGTCAGACAGCTAATTACTCCACGGCTCACTCCTGCCCAGAACTATCATGGCTCAATTTGCTTCACTTTTTGCCGCTGTTAACAATAGGATTCGGAGTCTATCTTTAATATACGTCATTGATATGGAGTATGAAGAATCGTACCTTTTCGAACACAGTGAACGGAGGTTCGAGCTAGGGTGAAGGTCGCTCGTTTTTGCAAATTAAAATGTAATTCCTGTGCAGTTAGTACATTTAATTTGTTTGTTAGAATAATTCTGGTTTAAATAAGTTTTAATGGTTCTTCTTTTATGCGAGAGCCGGCGGTGCGAACATGGAAAAATGCGAGATGGAAGCTTAACAATGTGGGGTGTCGCTAGGATGGGATGCAACGTCTTCGAACGATGGTCAAACGATAGCGAAGAATCAAATGCTCAAACTGCGTGTGAAGTGGTAATGTACGAAGTGTCTGAATACTGGGTGAGTTGTGTCTGTACTAATTGGTTTGTTCGGCGTAGATAGCTACGGTTGGTGCGAATATTAAGAAGGTTCTTCTTTGGCATGACTTCGGCCCACCCCTATCGGAACTCACGTGATGTCAAAGATTTACTCCCCGCTTTCCGTTTGACTTTTGTAACGTTTTAGAATAAAAAAGTTATAGATAAACTTGCCTGATATGCACTGTAATGGCTTTGTAGTCATTGTATTAAGCGGATAGCCATTGAATTGAAGTATTAAGGGGGGAGCTTCATGCGCGAGCAGCAGTGTGTGCACCGTGCAGGATAAAATCACGTGTTGCGAGAATAAACACTGTAGTGCTCGCGGAGCTCACCAGTGGCAAGCAAGTTTAAATGCTCGCTCCCACTAAACAGGGTTTTGGTGCCTCTTCCCTATTCTCAATTAAAAGAGGTGCGCAGCATGATCACGTGCAAAAATCATTTTTTTGATACTTGGGGTGGTGAGGCAGCATAAGAAATAACTTGTATCGCTGAGTGGGACCCCTCCCCCTTTGGTTCATAGGCATACTGTCTCAGATTAAATTTTGCGAATATACTTCTATTGTATTTGCAGATTTAATTTATATGTTTTGATGGGGCCCCGACTTAGTTATGGTAAGTGATTTTTGGTTAAACATAACATGATGTACATTGTTTATGTGTCGAATGAGATTAAAAGAACTTGATTTTGTTGTACCACCTGGCCTCCTGTAGTCTTCATTTACTGGTCCCGAACCCTTGATCGCCCCACTATCCAGCGTGCCTTTATAACTTTTGTGCACATGCACATTACCTGGAGGGTGGAGCTGTCACAACATGAAATAAATCAAACAATTGGAATGATTTGTTATGAATGAATATAAGGTAAAATTAATGATAGCCGAAATTGGTTCAAAGGCAACTAGTTTAGTGGAATCATTATGGTTCATTGAAAATTTGATTGTAAAGATGTGCCATTTAATATATATGCCTCTTGAAATCATGTATCAATAATGAATATAACGTTAAATTATTTATAGTCGAAATTCGTTCGAAGGCACCTTGTTTAGTGGAACCATTATGGACTTTCCTTCATTGGAACTTTCATTGCAAAGATATGGCATGTAAAATATCAAACGTCTTGGAATTGGTATCATGAAGAAATATAATGTAAAATTAAAGAAGGTCGAAATTGGTTTCGAGGAACCCGGCTTAGTAGATCCATTATTGTTTATTGGAACTTTCAATGCTAAAATATGGCATGTAATATATCAAACAACTTGGAATGATGGGTCATGAATGAACATAAAGTAAAATTAATGACAGTCGAAATTGGTTCACAGATACCTGGTTTAATGGTATTATTATGGCCCTCAGAAAACCTGAATCGGTCCTATAACCATCATTAAAAAGATATCGGGCATAAATAAATAACGACGTAAAATCACTATTATCTAAACTGCTTTGTCAATTATACCTAACATTTATTTTAAATCTTGGAGCCTTACGCTTCACAAAACAATTGGGAAGTTTCTGGATCCGGCCCTGTTTTTCTCTCGTCTGGAGCTGGCAGTAGAAAACTTGCATAGCAAAACGGCTGGGAGTCTTTCCACAATGATACCTTGTTTAAATTGGCAGCCGTTAAAATATATGGAACAAAATGAAATGTATTAGGAATTTTTTCTAATTAATTGCTTAATTTTTACCTCCTGATAGGACTACTTGGAAAATAATAGCAACAAAAGATCCAGCTGAATTAAACGAGAAATTTTAATCTATAATATTGACTTTCAATATATGAGCTAATTTAGTAGGGTGAATACGGGTTACATACTACCAAGGATCCTAGCAAAAGTCCTCACATACGCTGCGCAGCGCGCTAAGCCTGACACCAGCTTACGCGTTGCAGCAAGTGTTTACTCCTCCTTCGTCGAGTCGTTGATTGTAGCAATATTAAGGGGAGCCGGTTTCGTATCTATCGCTATAGTGCTAACTTCTCTTGCATTAATTTCTATTCTTTCTGTCGTATTAGCCGCATGCTCCATACCATCTACCAACGTTTTCTTTGCTGTGGTTTATTTTCTCCCCTGTGGAGAACAGCGACCTAACTCTCGGCTTGGCCGGCAAATTAGCTGTCGGTCCTTACACCATTTCTAAAATTTCCCGAATCCTTCCTTTCTTGCTAGTAAGTGTCCCGTATTCACCCTACTAAATTAGCTCTGATATTGAAACTCGATATTATAGATTATAATTTCTCATTTAATTCAGATGGATCTTTTCTTGCTATCAATTTCTACCTAGTCATATCAGGAGGTAAAAATTAAGCAATTAATTACAAACATATTACTAGTACATATAATTTTGTTCCGTATATTTTAATATCTTCCAATTTTAAAAAGGTATCATTGTGGAAAGACTTCTAGCCGTGTTGCTATGCAAGTTTTCTACTACCAACTCCAGACGAGAGAATAATAGGGCCGGATCCTGAAAAGTCCTAATCGTTTTGTGAAACGTAAAACTCCAAGGTTTAAAATGAATGTTAGTTCTAATTTACAAACCTGTTTAGATAAATGTGATCTTTCGTCTTAATTATTTTTGCCTTCCATTTATTAATGCCCGACATCCTTCTAATAATGGGCATAGGACTGATTCAGGTTATCAAGAAGAAAAATTATTAAAAATTTTATTAATACTTGTCATGTAAACTTGAATGCTATGTATTATTATAAGTAT
>JAHWFO010036508.1:0-43693 GCA_023313115.1 Rhysida immarginata
GACAATTCCATTTGGAGTATGGTCAGAGCTTTACAGAAGAGGAAGAATGATAGGCTTCCTCCACTACGTACTCCACAAGGTGACTATGTGCAAACTGATCAGGACAAGGCCCAAGTTCATTGCAGATTCACTGGAAATGCAGTTTGTTACTCTGTGACATTCCATGTCAGTGAGTGTCACATGGGTCCGGCGGAGTAAGTGTAGGGGTTTGTTTTAATTATATAGACATAAATTATGGCGCACTTTTAATGTTTTTTTGCGTGATTATGCTCTGTTTATTTCTCACGTCTGGTGTTTAATTCTTTTATATTATTCATTGCTTTTATTCAGTAATAATGTATTTTAAGATGTTTTATTTTCAGTTTAAAAGGCTCTTGTTTTCTTTTAAGAATTTTGACGATTGCTATTACAACGATGGTCGTGCAACAGGAATCGCCATTGTTACCGAGAAAGCATTGTTTCTGGGATCTTTTCCGAGAAGCTGTGCAATCTCGGATTTTTTTTATTGTTGTTGTTTTCCTGTTTTTTGGAAAAATATTTAAATTTTAAAAAGTTTTTTTTTTTTGGCTGTGAGCAACCGCTGCGAATGGACATAAAAGAAAAAGGTCACAAAAATGGTGGGAACGCCGGAAAGTTCGAGAGATGTTCTTAGTTTATTCTCAGTGGGCGATTGCAATTGAATTCGATTATCATAATGTACTAAAGTACGGTACCCAATGTTAATCGAAAAAGAAAGTAATCCAAGTCCGTTGGAATTTCGATGCTGTTACTTCCGACTGGTCATCACGTTCGACCGGAGATTGAATTTCGACACATCACTGAAGACAACGAGCAATTCAGATGACATTTGTTGTGAGTTCGTTCTGTGTTGTGTGTCCAAGAAAGTCTGCTGATTTATGCGGAAAAATAGTACAACTTTAGTTAGAGAAAATAGAGCAAAATAAGTGAACTTTAACAGGAACAGTGGTTATAACATAGTGAGAAACTGCGTAATTGAACAATAGAGAAACATTTAGTAATGAGGTTGCGCTGTCTTGGTTAAAATAATACTATACTATGTCTATATTATAGATGATGAATTACAGTATTTGCATAGCATGCATGATTAGTATTATGGAGAGGCCGTGATGATGCAACTAAACTTGATGTTAGGTATAAGCAGGAGTCCGTGATCCAAATATTATTTCACAGGGAGTTGCACTTTGTGTCCGCGTGGGCATGCCTGTCGCTCTTGCCGAGCAAAAGTTAATTGACCACGTCCAGCGAAATGCGTTTAATGCTGCTATATTGATCCACAAATACGCTGGAGTGCTAACAAGAGGTTACTACGGACCTCCTCTTATGCGTTACTTAATCAAAAGGTCCGTGCGACGCGGGTATGCGTCCATTTTCTGGGTAGAATAAGCACTTCCGGTGTGTTAGTGAAAAAAATAGCATAGTAGCGTTATCCCTGTATTAGGACCGGCCTGTATAACTCAGGTGTGTGTGAACTGATGCACATAGATATTAGTTGCAGAATCTGGCACATGTCGTTGTTTATTGCGCTAATGTTATGAATAATATTAGTCAATTAGTAATATAGTTTCTTAAGTTCGGTGAGGGCCCTCTACTGAGGTTACTATATTAGATAAAGATTAAAATCCATGCACTGTATAAATTAACATACATCTGATTATGCATATGTAGATTGCTCCAAAAAGAATATTTAAGTCCTTGATGAGAAATAAAGAGAGTCTTTTTGCAATTTTTATTGATCGGTTGCTTAAGAAGTATCACTGCTTAATTTAAGATTCACACTCCCCGTGGTATCAGCCCCGAACCCTTGACGCCCGTCTCACCCAACACTAGTTGTTGAAATATAATAAGAAGGGGAGGGGTGTCACATTTTGGCGCCCGACGTGGGGCTGATAATTCGGATGGGGCTAACCATCGAGGTTGTGAACTCTTGTAGCTGTTTTGGGGAAAATTGAGTGAATTTTTTTTTGTTTTAATTACAAGTGAAGTTAGGTGGATATATTAGAAGGAATATAAGTTGGCAATGAATATGTTAGGGAAGGTAGTAATGCCGAGGGAAGGTGTGAGGAGTGTGTGGAGATTATGTGTGGGGAGTATGAAGATCTAATATGCACGGGGATGTATGGCAATCTGGGGTGATAGAGGTAGTTGAGCCGGCGAAGGGGCTAAATTTCGAGGAAATTAATCCTGAACAAAAAAAGGCGCTGACAAGTCTAATACACGAATTTTCTGATGGTTTTGGGGACCAGGTAACAGAGGTCAAGGGAGTTATTGACTATCAAGCGGAATATGATATTGATAAATCCAAACCCATATGGATACGTCAATATAAAATCCCCCATGTCTACAAGGACGCATACCAGCAGAAAATCATGGACCTTGAGCGGGCTGGGATTATTGAAGCGAGCTTAAGCCCGTGGAACTCCCCGGTGCATGTTGTACCAAAGAAAAATGGTGATGTGCGTATAACGCTAGACCTTCGCCAAGTTAACGCATGCACAAGCCCGGTGGATTTTCCCGCTCTGATTGTGCGGGACATCCTGGAGGAACTGAACGGGCATAGATTCTTCTCAGTGCTCGACCTCAACAATGGGTACTTTCAGATACCATTGGTCGAGTCGCTGAGGGAATGCTATGCCTTTCAGACTCCCTGTGGAAAATACCAGCTTACTAGGCTTCCCCAGGGGGGCAAGAACGCCTCCCACCTTTTTCAGCAATACGTAGTAAAAACGCTGCGTGAGAAGCTGGGAGGGGAGCTGCATTCCTTTTTGGATGATATCCTCCTGTCGACAAAAACATTCGAAGAACACATAGCAGTTCTCAAATGGGTGTTTGAAAGGTTCCGGACTAAAAGCCTAATTATCAAACCAAGCAAATGTCAATTTTGCACCCCGTGCGTTAAATACTTAGGACATGTGATTTCGGCGTCGGGAATTAGCCCAGATCCAGATAATGTGGCGGCAATCAATAGAATTAAAGAGCCTAAGAGCGTGAAAGAAGTTAGAGGTATTATAGGTTCTGTCAACTTCTATCGTCCCTTCATTGAGGGACTGTCGCAAATATTATTGCCTATCACGCAACTTACCCGTAAAGGAGTTAAGTTCTCATGGAGTGAGGCTTGTCATGATGCACTGGAATTGATAAAAATTAAGTTGTCGAATGCGCCCGTGGTTATTGCCCCAAATTATGAGGAAAAATTTTTTCTTTCCACAGATGCATCTGCATATGCTGTTGGGGCGGTACTGCAGCAAAAAATAGAAGGGGAGCTGAAACCAATAGCCTTCTTCAGTCAGAAGCTGCAGGGTGCGCAACTTAATTACGTCATATTATTCTGGGGTTCCCGACGACCATTATCACTGATCACAAGCCCCTTGTGTTCATACAGAGGATGAAGGACTCCAACCATCGTGTGCTCCGATGGGCATTGCAGTTGGAGGAATTCAGCCTCGAGTATGAGCACAAGGCGGGGAGACTTAATTGTGTGCCTGATCTGTTATCACGACAATGCGAAAACTTCATGGTGGTAAATACAGATCCAGACATGAAGCAAGAGATATTGCATCAGCAACCTATGGATCCTTGGTTGTCCGAAATTTGGGCTGAACTACAAGGACGGGAGAGGGTGTCAAAACCTTGGGGTGAATTGACATTGGTGGATAAGTTGGTGGTCTGGACTAATGTCAAACACCCAAATGCTCGTCCGAGGGTATGTGTCCCATTCGGGTTAAGGGGAGGGCTGTTGGCTCGTTTCCATGATGGACTGCTGGGGGGTCATCGTGGTGTGGATACCACATTCCGCAAGATGCGGAAACTATATTTTTGGCCTGACATGCGAAAGGACGTTGTTCAAAAGATAAAAGAATGCGTCACATGTCAGAAGACAAAGAAAAATATTGTTAAGGCACCTTGGCAGGAAGGCATTATGGCTCGGTACCCGTTCGAATAACTCGTAATCGACATTGTGGGACCGGTGGAGAAGTCCAAGAAAGGAAACCGGTATATATTGGTCATGACGGACGTTCTGACTCGTTATGTAGAGGCTAGAGCCATGGCAGATCAAACAGCTGAGTCTGTGTCTGAAGCCCTAGCCAATGATATCGTGTGCCGATACGGCGTACCCAGGCAAATTATAAGCGATAGGGGCGCCAATTTTACATCGGAAACATTCAATATATTGTGCAACGAATTGGATATTGCGCATAAGGTGACCACATCTTATCGTCCAATGGTCTTGCAGAAAGATGTAACAAATCTTTGTGCGAGACTATTGCGACGCTGTGCGGGAACCATCCCGAAATGTGGGATGAAGTACTGAATTTTGCACTGTGGACGATAAGAACCAGTTGGCATGAATCATTGAAGGAAACTCCTGCATTCCTATTATACGGCTTCGACCCCGTAGCGCCTAGAGGATGGGATGAAGCAGAGGAATGGGCTCATGAAAATCTAAGCATTGAGGAGTACCGATCTACATTGGTGCAAAGACTGTGGCGGATTAGGCAAGAGGTATCTGACCTCGATCGTAAACAGAGACAAAAAAGGATAAATCGTATTAATAACGGAAGACCCACTAGGGCTTTGAATATTGGTGAAAGGGTTTGGTTGCTAAGGCAAGGGGGCCCCAAAAAGAAATTTTCTCCCAAGTATATTGGTCCATTCAGACTGGTCGAGAAGGTTACAGACGTAACATATAAAATTGAAGGAAATAGACATAGGGATCTAATCACAGTTCATGTGGACAGATTAAAACCGTACGTGGGTGTTGGCCCACCACGGAGTGGGCAAAAGAAAATACCAAGAATTAAACCAGTGGAAGAGGTAGTAGATGAGGACACAGAATCAGAGGAAGAGGGGACGGTAGTGCGTAGGCGTTCTCCGGAATTATGGGTGGCCGCGGAGAGACAGTTAGAAAGGGAGGAACCAGAGGTGGTTCTTGACGAAAATAATTTTGTGGGACATGATGTGGGGGATATTGCGCCTGTTGTGGTCAGGGGGCAGCAAAGATATAATCTCAGGCAATTGCCGTGCCCAGATTATCGCGAATTGCATATGGGAAAATAGCGATGGAAGACGTATGGGGTTTGATCATTTTGAGGGAGTTGTAGGTGTTGTAGTTGTTGTGGGTGTAGGTGTTGTAGGAGTTGTAGTTGTTGATCATCAAGTGTTCTTTTTTTTTTTGTTTGTTTTTTTTTGTTTCTTAATTGACCACGTCCAGCGAAATGCGTTTAATGCTGCTATATTGATCCACAAATACGCTGGAGTGCTAACAAGAGGTTACTACGGACTTCCTCTTATGCGTTACTTAATCAAAAGGTCCGTGCGACGTGGGTATGCGTCCATTTTCTGGGTAGAATAAGCACTTCCGGTGTGTTAGTGAAAAAAATAGCATAGTAGCGTTATCCCTGTATTAGGACCGGCCTGTATAATTCAGGTGTGTGTGAACTGATGCACATAGATATTAGTTGCAGAATCTGGCACATGTCGTTGTTTATTGCGCTAATGTTTTGAATAATATTAGTCAATTAGTAATATAGTTTCTTAAGTTCGGTGAGGGCCCTCTACTGATGTTACTATATTAGATAAAGATTAAAGTCCATGCACTGTATAAATTAACATACATCTGATTTTGCATATGTAGATTGCTCCAAAAAGAATATTTAAGTCCTTGATGAGAAATAAAGAGAGTCTTTTTGCAATTTTAATTGATCGGTTGCTTAAGAAGTATCATTGCTTAATTTAAGATTCACACTCCCCGTGGTATCAGCCCCGAACACTAGTTGTTGAAATATAATAAGAGGGGGAGGGGTGTCACAACTCCTACCAACAATAAGCCCGAGAGCCAAATCATGTCTCAGCGTGTGGAAGAAGATATTGTCAACTTTGATGAAGTTCCACAGCATTTAAGAAAGTACAACATCGAGGCTGGAGAGATTGCCAACATCATAAGTAAACTGAAAATGAAGAAGGCTCCAGGAAAAGACAAGGTGAGTAATAACGCCCTTATGAATCTCCCAAAGAACTTTATTGACTTTCTCACCAATATCATTAGCGACTGCTGGAAATTTTCTTACTTCCCTGTGGCTTGGAAGAAATCTATTGTATTGAGTATCCCCAAGCAGGGGCAAAATCCTGCAATTCCCGCGAGCTACCGACCTATTAGCTTGCTATCCTCGATGTCCAAGGTGTTGGAGAGAATGATCCTCGTCAGATTCCAAGATCACTGTCTAGCAAATGACCTTTTTCGGGAAGAGCAGTTTGGCTTTCGTGCTGCCCACTCTTGTCCGATGCAGATATGGAGGCTCGTTGAAGACCTGAGCACCCCCCTGAACCTATCCAGGTACTGTGGGGTGGTATTTCTTGATGTCAGTAAAGCTTTTGACCAAGTGTGGCATGAGGGCCTTGTCTACAAAATGATCAGAGACTGGTTCCCTGCCGATTTGATTTTGATGGTGAAATCCTTTCTTGACGGCAGATCCTATCAAGCCAAATTTGGAGAAAATCTTTCCACACCCCATGTTGTAAAGGCCGGTGTCCCTCAGGGTTCTGTCCTCGGGCCTGTGCTATTTAATTACTTTGTACATGATTTCCCGAAACCCGATGATTGTAATCTTTATTTTTATGCGGATGACACTGCCATTATGACATGGGCACACCAGCCGGCTCACGTTATCACTCGGCTGCAGTGCGCCTTGAAGCAGTTCGAAGACTGGTTTAACTGCTGGAAGTTGAACCTTAACGTCGGAAAGGCTTTGTACCTCAATAGGAAGCTCAAGCATCCCCCAGATTCTCTTGTTCTGTTCAATAAGAAACTGGACTGGGTGGACAACTACAAGTATCTGGGAGTTATCACTGACTCAAGACTCTCATGGAACCAGCATATGTCCTATGCTCTGAACAAAGCGAAGAGGGCTAAGTACAGTATCATAGCTCTCATGGGTCACAACAGCGCCCTCAGCATTGACAACAAGCTACTTCTGTACAAATCGATTATCCTGACCATACTCCTCTATGGCATGCCTGCATGGGCGACTATCTGTAAAACCACATGGAGTGAACTACAGTCATTCCAGAATGTTACCCTGAGGACCATTGCCCAGCTGGACAGAAGGACGGTGAAAAACCAATCCATCTACATGGATTTAAACATGGCCCATATCGGAAAGTTTATACAGGATCTCCTTTTGATTATGATACAGAAGATGAAGACTCACGACAATAAGCTAGTGAAAGGGATTCTGAAGAACTCAATGAATATGAACTGGCATACGAAGTATCGTAAACCGAGGCACATTCTTGACATCAACTTTGAAGACATAGCAACGTTTCTTTCCCGGACTACTGGAAGATGTGATAATCTTCTTTCTCCTTGTATTTTTTATTTCGTTTGTTTTTTGTTTCTGACAATCGTCAATCTTATTTTCTTTTTTGTATAATATGGAAGACCGCTTGGGTTGGTGAGGCTTCTTGACTACCTCAGTGTATTTCATTTGGAGTTTATTCTGGTAAGATGAGCTTTGTGAAACGGCTGCTTTCGTCCCATCCTAACAAATGTACACTTCACTGTTCGATTGTCGATTGTACTGATTATGATATCTAAACGAATGAATACTGGTATCCATTATCCTTAAAGATGTTGACGTTGGTGAGGTCAAGTTTACTTCCGTATGTTACATTGAGGGCACAAACTCGATCCTCGCGACTTCGATGAGCTTTTGTCCGGACCCATTCCAGTTGTTATAGCAGGTGATTTAAATGCGAAGCACCCTCACTGGAATTCTAGATGCACATATCAGAGCGGCTCAGTACTCTATAGATACATGTTAAACCAGATTGACACTTCCATCGTCGGTCCCCTTGAAGATACATACTACTGTGATAACTCACCTGTCAGTGATGTGCTTGACATAGCTGTCCTCAAGGGGTTTTTCAAACCATACAACATATACACAGTGAATGTCTTATCATCTGACCACCTCCCTGTTGCTTTAATTTTCGAGGAAATAAATATCGATCTGAGGGTAAATCTCCGTTACAAGCAGGACTGGAAATTGTTTAGGGAACTTCTAAAAGATAGTAGCATTCCATATCAGGATCCAGACAGTAGCAATGACATCGACGAAAATGTCAAAAATGTCACTCGCACCATTCTCATGGCTTCCGATGCTAGTGCTTCTCCAGTTGATTACAAGCGGCCAGACCATCTTGAGCTTCCTCCCCGCATCAGGCAGACTATTCAGGAAAAAAATACAGAAGACTGGCAACGTACCAGGCTCCCGCATTTCAAGATGAAATACAACAGGCTATCGCGGAAGGTCAGCGAGCAGATCCAGGACTTACGGAATCAAAGGTGGAATGACAAGATCAAGAGTCTGTTCGTCCAAGACAATTCTCTTTGGAATACTGTCAGGGTCCTTAAAAGCAACAGGGCCATTGAACTACCTCCTCTACTTACAGAAAGCGGCGATTTTGTTAGCAGTGACCAGGACAAGGCTCAACTCATCGCTGACTCATTGAAAAGTCAATTCAATACGCCCAAGGAGGACTGTCTGGTTAATATTACTGGTGAAGTCAAAGAAGTATGTGACAAGTTTGGTTTCTCTCAACGCGCTCTTACTCACCCTAATATCATTGGCACCTCTGAGATTTTGAACACCATTAAGCACCTGAAAAACAAAAAAGCAGCCGGCATCGACACCATCACCAACAGTGCTCTGAAGAATTTGCCTCTTAATGTTGTTTGCATTATCACCAGGATCATGAATGACTGCTGGCTAAACGGTCACTTCCCTAGCACCTGGAAGGACTCAATCATCCTCACTATTCCCAAGCCGGGACTTGATCCTGCTCTTAACATCAGCTACAGGCCCATTACCTTACTGCCAGTGCTCTCCAAGGTCTTTGAGCGAACTATTCTCAAGAGGTTCAACGACTTCTGCGAGGCAAACAACCTTATTCGTGAAGAGCAATTCGGCTTCCGCACAGCTCACTCCTGTCAGCTCCAGGTATGGAGGCTTGTTGCTGATTTGAATGGTCCTCTCAATCTTTCTATGTTTGGTGGTATCATCTTTCTTGACGTTCAAAAGGCCTTTGATCAAGTCTGGCATGATGGACTCATTTATGAAATGATTACTTGTGGCTTTCCTGATGACCTGATTACCTTGGTTCGCTCCTTTCTGACAAACAAGACCTTCCGTGTTAAGGTTGGTGAATCCTTGTCTGTCCCTTGCGATGTTAATGCTGGTGTTCCCCAAGGCTCTGTCTTGGGGCCTGTCTTGTTCAATTTCTTTATCCACGACTTTCCTAAGTTTACAAAATGCAATCTTCACTTGTTTGCTGACGACAGGTCCATCATGACCTGGGCACGTAATCCAGTCCACGTCATCAGCCGTCTGCAAAAAGCTTTACACCAGTGTGAGAGCTGGTTCTCTAAGTGGTGCTTACAGCTAAATGTTAACAAGTATAAATTAAATGTTCATCACACGCAAACGCAAAAACCCTCGAAGGCCCCTCATCCTAAATGGTAGGAAGCTTGAGTGGGTTAAAAATTATAAGTACCTCGGAGTTGTGATTGATTCCAAGCTCAAATGGAACGACCATGTCCAATATTCACTTAACAAGGCTAAAAAAGCGAAGTTTAGTCTCATCGCGCTACTGGGGCGAAACAGTGCTCTCAGAGTGGACAACAAACTCTTGTTATACAAGGTAGTGATTCGTGCCATTTTACTTCACGGTATGCCTGCTTGGGCTTCCATTTGCAAATCGAGATGGAAAGATCTTCAGACCTTCCAAAATGTTACCCTCCAGTCCATTGCTCAACTAGACAGAAGAGTTGCCAACAATCTCTCTATCTATGAAGATCTGGGGATGACCCTCATTGGAACATGCTGCCCAAGATGGAACATCATGAAAATACCCTGGTTGCTGGTATCCTGGACCACTCACTCACTATCAGGGGTTCCCTCAGGTTTTGAAGACCCCATCATATCTTGGATGTCAATTTCGAGAACATTAACAAGACCGATTTCCCCAACTACTGGATCTGCTAGATCCTAGTTTTTCGGACTCGCTATTCGTCAATCCACAATCCGATTCTCGTCCCTACCATGAAGGGACTCTTTTCTGGAAGACTTAAAGAGGTTCATCAGGCTTCTTTCCTACTTCAGTGTACCTCATTTGGTTTACTTTTTGGGCGAACGTGAAAAGTGAGTTAAAGGCTCCTGGACCACTCGTACTACTTTTTCACTACACTGATCGATTGTCGATTGTTGTACTGATTAAGGTAAATCATGATAATGATCTAGTCTCTGGCATTCTAAAACATTCTCTACATAGAAAAAGACACCGTAATCAAAGACATATCCTTGGTGTCAATTTTGATGACATAGACAATGTCATCTTCCCAGATTACTGGGTTTCATAAATTTTTTCGTTTTTTGTGGCTTACTATGTAATATTGTTACAAAAATGGAAGTCAGAGCGCCGTAAGAAACCGAAACTGAAAGATCCCGCGAGGCTTCACGGCGAGGCTTCGGCGCGAGATGCAAAGAGAGGCAACAGGGGGAGAAGTATGGATGGAAGAGGATCGAGCTGTCGGGAACGTGGCAGCCAAAACGTGCGGAATCGCCCACGTAAAGAGAGAGACGATTCGAAATCGACGAACGTTGTGGGAGACGGTGTTTCGGAGAACACATGGCGGGAGCTGAAAGACGAAATCTCAGCAGAGCCGATATCGCTCGAGGAGCGTTCAGCGAACGAGCCGGCGAGCGACGGCGTTCAGGCGAGGTCTTCCCGAGAACCCACGGTCGAGAGCACAGAGAAATAAGAAAACCTATGCTTTCACTTCATCTGTGGTCGAGAGCGTGCTAAACGACTCGTATTCCATTCCGCCCACATTACGAACCAGCCCATGTTCTTTCACATTGTAGAGGGAAAGAAAATACTGGAACTTTTACGCTTAAAAGCAACAGGTATTTTTCTATCGGGCGTTAATGCTTACTTTCGAGACGGCGTCGGAAGAGTGATTGAAAGAGGCGGCGGCTATTTAAAGCGCCATTATTCACGAGATATATTTTTGTCTGTGTAGGCTCTTCCGTGGCATGTTGTTTAAGAACAATTTCTATCCCGGCAACTCTGACTCTGTTTGTTTTATGTCTCTCAATAATTTTTGTGCAATGCTTAGAAGTAACGTGAATTGCTTTAATTAACGTTCTTCATTTTGCTTTCTTGAACAGAGGAAGTCATCGTATGGTTTAGAATTTGAAGCTCTTATCAAAGCTTCACTCAGGGGGGTGAAACTCATAGCTTTTTTTGTCAAACTAAGATGGCGGCGCTATGAAGACTGCTTGCTAATGTTTTCTGCATTTTGGCGTTTTAATGACAAAATTATAAATATAAATGAGTAAATAAAATAAAATATTTATGATGGAATTTGACAAAAATTCATTAAATAAATAAAAAATAGCTAAAATTTAATTAAAATATAAAATAAAATAAGAATAGATTAATTAAATGATAAACATATGCAATAAATAAAACCAAATAAAATAAAGTTAATAACTAAATGAATAAAACTTGGCTAAATGAATAAAAAAAAAGTAAAATAGTTAAATGCACAAATTAATAAAAAAAAAATCAGTAAAATAACATTTAAATTTAATCAGTGCTTTGAAGACATTGTTACAACATGCCTCAGCGAAAATAAAATTAATTTCACGTATTGCTAAATCGGAAATATCTTATCTTTTTTATATATATATAATTTATTTTACCACTTTGTAGAATCACCTTTTGCCGTAATAACAGTCCCAATTTTTTGGGGCGATGATATTAGTAAGATCAGGGCAAAGTTCCTGTGTAATATATTTCTAGCACTTTGGATGCATTCAGTGAGATCTTTTTTGTCCTTTGTCAACGGTTTCTGTATTCTATTTATCACCATTGCCCATAGATTTTCGATTAGATTCATGGCAAACTTCCTGGCCATTTCAGGACACTTATATTTTAATTAAATTTTTGCCATAGCCTGTTCCAGATTTAGGTCACCTGACAGTCTGGTCATCCTTCAGCCAGAAGGAAAGACAAAAAACATTGTTTACAAAGAGGTTCTTAGTATACATGAGGAAAAAGTACCAATCATGAAGCTTTATAAGCTGGTACACTATCCTGTTTGAAAAGAACATCTTCAGATGAACAGATCTTCTCAATAATTGAGTGACAAAGAATTCCATCATTTCTGTATAAACTTCTGTATGGAACCGGCTGTTCACAAAAAAAAATCAATTCACCAACACTTTGACTATTAAAACAACCCCCATAAATCATATGGTTTTAAAGGGTGTTTTACTTCTCGGTTGACAGTTGAAGGCAGAAAAACATTTACAAGAAATCTATCCAATTATTTATTGGAAATCACTATATCGTTCTCAATAGCTGAATTGTACTTGCAACTATCATAATTAAATATGTAAAAATGAGAACAGAACAGTATTTAAAAATGTTAAACAAACAATATGCAAACAAAAAATTAAAATATGCCAAAAGAGTTTGAAATTATCTTAATAAAAGAAATAATGACTTCACAAAAGGGAATTTTTTTGTGTACATATCTAAACCCTTTGTTTATTGGATGAATAAATTTCAAATTTCAAAAATTTCGAACAATTAAGTTGTTTTTTAAATATAATCTACAACAGTTAATTTTCTACTTTAACTTATTATTCGTTTGTCCTCCTAAAATTACTAAAAATAAAAGAAAATATTTAAAAAACTTTTTTATATATTTACCCCCCTTCATCCATTCTTGTTTTTACTTTTAAAAAAAGTATTCCTTTTTGGTTTAAAATGTGAAATAAAAAGTTAAAATAAGAATTCATAAATTAAAAAAAGACAAAATGTAGCAGGGCATAATTTTTTTTCATTTTAAAATTTACAAGGTATTATTATTATTGAAAGAGTGAAAGAAGAATAGTGTGAAAATTAAAATTTAATATGAAACGCGCCCTCTATTTAAGGACACTGAACGTTGGAAATGCCGTATTAAGCAAGAACGTCGTCTGCTTATTCTTCATGTGAATCGAAGCGCCGCCCTGGCGAGCACTTGATCCCAAGTCCCTTGATTTAGCATTGAGTTTCCACCTCTGGTATATATCTATCTCTATGGCTTCACTCCACAGAATTATACTGTTAAAGATTAGTATAGACTTTTTGACATTTTATCACCAGCCAGTGGTTGTGCTTTCGTAATATTGAACTACGCCCATTTGATTAGAATTTTTGTGAATGTTGACGCTGTTCTCTATTTCACATTTTATAGAGTTTATAGTGTTAAGAGCACGAGTGCTTTATTTGCTAGTATAAGTCTTGTTTGTTTTCCATTTTAGGCTTAGATTTCTTAATTAATCTGACCTCCCATTTTTGGTAACAAGAATTAGAATTTTTAGTAATTCAATGTGGCCCGGTTCCTTTTGAGCCAAGCTTAGCTATTTAATTTAGCAAGTCCTTTATCATATCAACGTGCGTTCTATGTATTTTGGAATTGTATAATTTAATCAAATCCTTTCGCACGTTCATTACGCAAAAACAATTGTTACCCTTTCAAGCAAAGGATGTTTTTGTTATTAGTTTAAGTAAATACGCATATTAATTTACTTCTACTTATCTATTGGAGTATTTTTGGGATTACGGTAAATTATGCCGAGCGGCTTTTCGTTCTGTTAAAATAATTTTAGCGTTAGCAAGATTTACACTTTCATACGTGCACATTTGATGTATCGTCATTGTATTAATGCAGGAGTTTTTCTAATGCACGTTAAAATCCATTTTGGATATTGTTACCCTTTTAAATGAAGGATGTCCATGTTATTAGATTATAATAGAGTTCTTTTAAGTTCTAAGGAATCTAATCAATTCTCGTTCTCTTTTGTTAAGAAATATTTTGTTTCTTGATCAACTTATGTGTAATAAATCAAATTCTTGGTTTTTCACGTACGTTGTTTACAATGTGTCTTTGATATTAAATTTCCACTGTGCTAGTTTTCTGATCGTGACAATTAAACTCCTAGTTCAGACAATCGTCAATCAAATTTTCTTCCACCAAGAGGAGGCAATTTTCTTCTCTCATACTATGGATGACCTTTGTGGGTACATCAGGCTTCTTTTCTAGTTCAGTGTATTTCCCTTGGAATATGATTATGAAGGGTGAGATTATGGAAGCTATGCTTCAAGTTCCACACGAATACCGTTACACTACACTGTTCGATTGTCGATTGTACTGATTATCATTTTGACATTGAATAATGAACCCAAAGGGTTCGAAATACGTATATGTCGATTAAATAATTTTGTGGACAAGAGTTGTTAATTTATTTATTTCCACAGTAATTCAACGTTTTTCATTCATAAGTGTGTGTATGTAGGTATGTATGTTTGTCCACTTATTTCTCAGAAAGTAGAAATCCAATTGCAATAATTCTTTTTTTATTGGATTAAGTATCTTTCAACTTAGGGATAAATCCATGTTTCATCAAAATTGTTCAGTAGTTTTCAAGATATGGACTGATAAAGCTAGGCGATAGTGAAAACTTCATTAAAGTCGGTTTTTTTATACTCTGTTTATTCTTGTGTGATGCCCCTGCTTTACACTCATATATATCACCTACTATGGTTCCTGCTTCTGTAAGCTGAATAAAAACAGATATACAAATGAATATTGACAAAATATTAAAAAAAAGATCACAGTTGAAAAAATTAGACATACCTCAATTATCCCGTTATAAGGCACAGAATTCACTCTGGTATATCGTAAACATTTTCCATGTACATTAGACCTGCTGTCGGCAATTCTCTTCTCTTTGACAATAAGGATATGTCCAATCTCTAATAAGCCTAGACCTTTATTCGAAGTACCTTTTCTAAAACAGTTGTCGCAACAAATTCTGTTGAAAACAACAAAAATTTCTGTCTACGATGCCATGAAGATGACTGGTGCTTGTGAAAGCGATGTGTGTTGTCCGTAGAGTTTTTTTTTTAGTTATTGACGCGAGGGGCACCCTTGTTCCCAAACTATCTACGATCTCGAGGCCTATTCTTCCTTCGAACGTGTTTTCCCCCTGCATCGTCGTCAGCTACCTCGCTCGATTCCTCGACCGCACTAAGGAAAACATATGATACGCTATTTTTTTTCTAAAAACAAACTATATGATATGCTATCAAGGCACGTAACATTGTTATAACAACATATCTTTTTCACAACCGAATGCGATCCTTTTCAATTAGTGTCTCATTATTGCAACCGTTGCTGTCTACAGTGGAGTTTTTTTGTCGTTTATCCCATTCGCACTACACATTTCAATCTAGCTCCACTTCTCAATCGGGTTTGAAATGTGGAATGCGAACGCATCTAGCTCAACCTAAGCTAGATTGAAACTCCTCGAACTGGATTGACTGGGGCTAGTAGTTTAAACTCGATGCAGTCTGTGACTGGGAACACGAGCATGGCCATGGTCTTTAAATTGTAGATGGTCATCCAACTCCACTTAAAAATGAAGCTAAAGTTTCTAGCTCCCGAAAGGGCAGGAACTCCTTTGAAAAATTGCGCTGCATATATAATCGGACTAAAAACGCTTGCAGCACCGCCATCGTGAGCTAAAAATTTTTATTCATGATTTCCATGGTCTAGTATCGTTGTGAATATGAAATAAAGGATGGGTATAATACGCAACGGATACTATTAACTTTATTGCCGACGCACGTTTCGGTGTTATACCATTTTCAAGACTCTCATAATAGTAATAAAATGAATTTTTCTGGTTTTACTATTATGCGAGCCTTGAAAATGGTGTAACACCGAAACGTGCGTCGGCAATAAATTATCCCGTACGTGTAGTATCCGTAGCATAGACCCATCCTTTAGAAATTTTAGTTTCATTTTCAGAATTATTGACATAATACTGCCGAAATTAATGTATTCTATAAAATTTTAAATAAATAATTGATAAACCAACTATTGAATGTATTACATAGCTCACTATTAATTTTGGGCATCAACTACAGAGGTTGAGACCAAAGTAGTGACCGATCACCGCGCAAACTTTTAAATGGGCACCAGACAGGAACCACTCATTGCTAATCTTCAAATGCTGGCCAGGTGGCCGAGAGGGCTAGGGCGTAGGCTTTCTAATTCTCGAGTCCGCCTGGTCGTGGGTTTGAATGCCGCCATGGGCATGGATGTTTGTGTTTGTCCGGGGCTGCGTACAGATATAACTTCTGTAAAAGGCGCAAAACGACCTTAGTAATCGCCGCCAAAAATTCTAATAAACCAACCAACCAACCAACCTAATCTTCAAAGTAGAGTCCATCATGCTCGATGGTGTTCATCCGACGATCAGCCAGTTGGCAGATGCCCTCGCGAAACCACTCCTCCGGTTTCTGGGCGAAACAGTCACCACGGCGTCTTCAACCTCACGGACATTGGCGAAGCGCCGTCCACGCATTAAGTGCGCCATGGACCGGAAGAGATGGTAGTCGGAAGGTGCCAAGTCGGGGCTGTATGCTGGATGTGGCAGAACCTCGATTTTTTCCTGCAGTTGACAACACACCTTCACCCGTTGTTGTGCTTGCGCGCGCGTCATCTCGTGGGGCACAACTCGGCAGCTCCTGTTGACCTTTCCCATGGCGTGCAGATGTCGAACACACTCGATTGTGATGTCCCGATATCCTCCGCTAGTCCACTTGGCGGTGCTGCCTGGGTTGGCTTCCAATTGTTGCCGTAGGGCTGCGTCATCCACTTCTTTGGGTCTTCCGCTCCTTGGCGCATCTTCCAGGCCCATGCCTCCAGACGAAAAGCGGGAGAACTACCGTCGTACCTGTCCGTTTATTGGTCACACCTTGATCTAACACCCTGCAAATTTCGGCGGCTGCTACTCGTGCACTGGTCCCTTTTTCCAATAGTGACGAAGGAGCCCGCGTATCACCAATTTTTCTGACATATTTTTACACTGGCTGACGGAGGTGGCACAATGTTTATGGCATTCAAATTCGTACTGACGTTTCTTCCCACTCTTTTCTCGTAATAAACTGCGATTCTTGAAACCTTCCTTATCATGTAGGCTATGCTTGAAACAATGGAAAATGTCAGAAGTTCGATGACCATTTATATCTATAGACAAGGCCAGCTCACTCAGACAAAATGGAGGCAATAGAAGGCTGGCAGATGATATAGGTGAGATGGACTTTTTTTTTAAATGCTGAGCAAAATAGAAAGTAAAAATCCACAATATTCTTCTCATTAAAATATTACAATAGAGTATTGCAGATTTATTAAGCTAATCTGACTTTTTCAAGGAGAAATATTTTTTCTTACTAGATTTTAAATAGTTAGACGATTGTAATACAATAACACATAGTGCATTTTTTAAATTTTTTTGGCTGAACATTAAAAATCATCCATGTCAGCTGTATCATCTGCCGGCCTTCTATTGCCGCCATTTTGTCTGAGTGAGTTGGCCTTGTCTACAAGAGGCCTTGCTAGACCTTGTTCTAAAGACAATGACATTGCCAACTATACCTCGTCCAACAAGAGAAAAACAGGGTGTGTCACAGGAAGTTTCAGATTAGCCAATCAGAGAAAGGGGGCCTCATGCGCTTACTCACTTCTGTCTCATGTCTCATTGAAGAAGCGCTTTATAATATTACAGCAGAAGCTTTAATATTATTCAGTTGGTTTGCTTTAGTTATAATTAAAATAATTGTACACTTCATAAAATTGTCTTTTAACTCAATTTTATATATATCGTTTACTTATTTTAAGTTAATAACGTGCAGTCTGTTTAACCATCATTTTTTTTTAAATATTTATACATTCTAATGACATGTTTTTTGTTTTTTTTTAAAGAATTATAAGGTTTTATTAAAGATGCTATCTTATTTTTTATTTTTTTAATAAAATACAGTTTTATGATACGGTTTCCATTACAGTTTACGATATCTCTTTCGTTTATTTGCTGGCCATGAGAATGGCCTTTGAATGTATAGTCTTGAAAAAGACTTTTTGAATTATATCTAAATTCAGGCTAAGGAGATTGTGGTAGAACGTTAATGTCATTCCACTCTTCTTCTTCTTCACTGTTGCTGTCTTCTCCATTAACATGAATTATTAAAGGCTCCACTTGATCTTCAATCAAACAGTCCGTTTCCCAATATCGTTCTTCCACACGCAAAACGTGTTCTATCGCTTTTCTCCAATTTTCAGGAGTTACATTATCAATTGCCGTTCTCGTTAGTTTTTCAACATCAGCAATCTTGAAAGTTGTATTCTTCTTCCGTATATATTCTTTTACCTGTGCCCAAATAAGTTCAATGGGATTGAGATCACAGTGATAAGGAGGTAGTCTTATCACTAAATGGCCGGCATCGCTAGCCAGTTCATCTATAACATAGCGCTTTGCTGTTTTGTATTGTTTGATAACATCGTACAGCTCACCTTTTGACATTTTTGCTTCGGTAGGTATTCCTCGTAGGGCCAACCACTCTATCATATCCGATTTCCTTGTATTGCTGCACGGCGCTTTGGCCTTCTCTACCGAGTGATATGGGGCATTATCCATGACGATTACTGAATTTTTCGGAATATTTGGCAGCAGTTTTGTTCTAAACCATTCATGAAAACAATCCCCATTCATTTCGTCATGGTAATCTGCGGATTTATTTTTTGACCGAAATAATAAACAGCAGTCGTTCACAAACCCTTTATCGCTTCCAGCATGCAAAAGAATGAGACGGGAGCCTTTACCCGTAGGAATGAAACGCCCGCGGTAGGGTTCCGAGCTCCCTGGTTGAGCACAGCTTTTCCCGTCGTGATGCCACTGTCTTTCACGGCCATGGTGTGCATTAGCCCACTTTTTATCCAGATATATGAAAGTACGTGTGGGGTCCCTGCGCAGCATTTGTACTTGCCTTAAAAAACGACGTCGTTGTGCGATAACATCTGTCCGCTCGATGTAAAATTGACGGTGGTTGATTTTGCAATACTTCATATGCAATTTATCATGCATAATGGTGGCGAAGGAAGTTCTCGATCCGACGTAGTCAGTTTTTTCTCTAAATTTCTGGTACACATTTTTCAGAGTAGGATAATTACCTTCTGAGTGTATTTCGGATATACATGCTCGTGCAATCGAGAGGTCAAAGTCATCCAGATTCGTTGTTCGAGATTCCCTGGGCCTTTTCTTTCCAGGAGTCGAAAAGTGAGGAGAGGGGGTGGTAGCTTCGCATGAAGACGCTTCGTTTCCTTCTTGAACAATTGTTCGAACGCAAGAAAAAGAAACTTGCGTTGCCTTGGAAGTTTCTTCTATCAAGGCAGATGAGCTTTTAAAACACTGTTTTCCTTTTAAGTAGCAAAATACGTTCCACACAATCTCCCTAGCCTGGCTGTGAATAGTTTTTCCTTGTTTGGCTGAAGAGCTGTTGCACGGCGACGCCATTACAAATTGACTTGTGTAGCCGCTGAAGGAGAGATCCCACAAAGCATTGCGGATGAGTGAGTAGTCGATATCAGACCGGAAACACGTCCTGTTTTTCTCTTGTTGGACGAGATATAGGCTAAGGTCAAAAACCCTCACCGGTGAGAGAATGATGACGTAATTTCTCACTGGGCTAACCGTCTTTTTCTCGGTGAGGACGGTGAGACTAACCGGTTAGGCATAGCAGCACTAACTGGCGTTTCTGACCGCGTTAAAATGACGTCACAAACTTCTCACTGGGATTTCTGACCGACCAAGCGCTAACTCTTCTCACCGGTGAGAGTTTTTGACCTTAGCCATAGAAAGCCTGTCCATTCGATGTTTTTCCGCATCTAAAATGGGAGGCAAATAGGTTTCTTATTTTCGCACAATGGCGCTAAAACTCGTCCCCATGCATGAAAATAATACGTTATTAATAGCCTTTAATTGATCTTTATTAACAATCATTTTTGCTTTATTAATAAAAATTATTTTCAAAAATATACTCAAAATTAAATTTTGAAAATGTGATGTATGTTCTTTTCAATGACATATATTAAAGAACGCCATTGGTTTTTTAATATAGGTCTACGTCATTGATTCTTTTATATCACATCCACATCGTCGCCATTCAATATGCTTTGTTCTTTCTTTTAATTATTATCCTGATCTTGTTAACATCTTATTGATCTTTTATATGGATTTAGAATTATATATGCCTTTGAAGAAATTGATATTTCATTAAAAGTTTTTGAATTTGCATTTTATGATTGATTTTATAGGAAATAAATGCTTTTCTTTCATTCAATATTTATGTTCTCCTTTCATTTCAATGACCCATTTAAAATTTAATAAGGACCCGGTTTTGGAGCGCTTTTTTTTTTTTAAATGGTAGAAAAATGTTTTGGAATTTTTTTTAAATTGATTTAAATGGTGCAGGGGTTTCCGTGAAATTAGGTGTTAAATTCTAGACATATTGACTGAGGGAAAGGGCAATAACGAACAAACATTCTTCAAAATATCATTGTTTCAGTTATTTCATGCACACTAAAAAGACATGAGAGACACACGGCAACATAAAACATGGAGGACGACGATGCAAATAGTGGCACTGATAGCAGCAGGGTTGCCAGTTCGATCTACTCGAACGCCACCTACCGTCCCCTAATATTCCACCAAATTTCTCCAGATTCCACTTAATTTGTCAAGATGTTATCATTCATCATAAATTAGTGCTGGGTTGTTGTTTTTGATGATTTAAATTTAGTTTACATATGACATATCATAAACTTGGAACGATAAAAGTAACACTCTGGTGTCACAATCTGAAAGCCAGAGAGGTTAGAAGTTAGAAGAGGCCAAACCCCTTCCAACCTCTCTGCTTGCTGAAAGCAGATGGTTCAAAACTGGTTTTGAATTGTTGAGAACAACAATATTATTAATTTTAATTGAATAAAGTACGCAATTATTGAAATAAATTTCATCGTATAAATATTCATGAGCAAACAGTACTGCATTATAATTTAATTAAAAAAAATTAAGAACATAAACACTTGCATTTGCCATAACAGAGTTGGACTGCAGCCATTTCAACAGGTTATAAGAGCAAGGCGGAAAACCTCACAAAAATCACAGAAAACAACACAAGGAAAGGAAAGTAAAAACTCCATAATGTCCATCTTGGTTGTGTCAAAAATACAAAAAATATCGTCGACATATCTATGCCACACCGATGGGATTTAGTTAAACGAAGTGACAGCCAAATTTTTACCTAGGTAACGAAGGCCATAGTAGTTTGGAAGAATTTATATTGGCTATGGTCGAAATTATGGCAACAGCATATTTATTTATTTTTTTCACTTTACTTCAGTCCTGATTCCACCTAATTCCACCGAACAGGCAATTCCATCTACGTGCCCACCTAAAGTATCCACCTAAAGTGGAATTCCACCTAATCTGGCAACCCTGGATAGCAGTGACAGTGACTTATTAACAAGCTCAGGTTTTAGTGGTACCGAATCTGATAAAACTCGGTCAGGCTAAAATGTAGTGCGAACTGTTTGGCTTCATCAGCTAGCCTGAGCTGAGCTAGCCCGAATAAGCTAGCTCAACTCGATCTAGCCCAACTGTAGTGCGAATGGGGTATAATTCTTGACTGCTTCATGAAGCAATACTATTTTAAAAACAAGTACTCAGGCGAGACAATAATACGTAATCAGTTCATCAAGATCTAAGGAAAATAATTTTTTTCATTGGTTCTAGCATGTTATAAAATTCTCGTTGATTTACTATGTGAGTCTCTACTTATTTTAAATCAATTTTATATTTATTTTACATTAAAAATGGGTCTTTCGAAAATATCCAAATGACTAATAAAAAAGCTTTATACAAATGACTGTTTTTTTTTTTTGTTGTTTTTTTTTAAAAGTGTAAATTCCGAACCTGACACGTGTTTAGAAAACTATGCCATTTAAGAGTTCAAAAATAACATTTTAGGTGTCTTCTTGGGGGCACTCTGCCGAAATAACACATTTGTCCTCGTGAAGTAGCATTCCTTTCGGACAGCGGCAACCCACTCTACACGATCTTGACTTGCATCTCAAATCATTTTCCAAACCACAGTGGGGACAAGGAGGACCGCAGTGATCGAACACCATTCCCGGCAAGCAGTAAGATGCTGTAATAATAATTCTATGATTATCTCCTCAATTTTAAGAGGTAAATAAATGGATGCATAAAATGATAAGAGGTAATGGCTCTTTCAAGAATAAACAGTGACTTACCGCATTCTTCTTCTTTTCTCCATCCACTAATAATTATTCCTTTTTCTTGACATATCGATATATATGACTTCAGAGAAATACAGTGTGGTAAGCTGGATATGTTTTGACTCCTACATACATCCAGGATGCACATTTCATAATACATACGAGGATCAACTTTTTCATAGCACAAGTGGAATGGAAATATTCTGTTAAAACATTTATACACAAATCATTAAGGAATATCGTTTATTATTTTTTGAATTTTAAGCTTTTACTTCTACAAATTATCTATTAAAAATTCAGTATCTACATAGGAAGGTTGTAAGTTAAATACAGGGTGTTGTTAAATTTCATCACCAAAATGATAGGGGTGATGGAATATGCGATTCTAAGCAAAAAAGTTCATGTAAACATGGGTCCGAAATTGAACGATAACTAAGATATAAACTAAATTAAAAATGCCGCCACTAAGATCAATAAGTTAATAACTCATTTTCTACAATATCTAAGATGATGAAACTTGGAAGAATAACAGGGTACATAAAGCTGTGTACACCGTTAAAATTTGAACTAATTCCAATGAGCAGTTTCCGAGTTACGCACTCAACATCGTAACACGTGCTCACATGTGAGTACTAGTTACCACGTGTTACGTTGTTAACTATGTAAACTCGGAAACTACTCGTTGGAATTCGATCAAATTTTAACAGTAGACACAATTTTATGTACCCTATTATTCTTCCAAGTTTCATCATCTTAGATATTGCAGAAAATGAGTTATTAACTTGTTGATCTTAGTGGAGGCGTTTTTATTTCTGTTCCTATCTCAGTTATCGTTCAAATTCGGACCCATGTTCATATGAACCTTTTTGCTTAGAATCGCATATTCCATCAGCCCCTATCATTTTGGTGATGAAGTTTAACAACACCCTGTAAAAAATAAAAAATTTTAAGTTAAATATAAAATACACTGACTGACAAAAAAATGTGAAGCACCCAGAAGGAGTGGTCCAATATTATCCTATTTCGGTACACATGCATCCATGATGTGTGAGTAAACGATTAGATTCATAAGGATCTGCAATGTCTAGAACGCTCACCAGAGTTCATTTGTGATGTCACCGCCATGTTGTTGATAAGTTGTTACCAGTCAACCGCTGTGAGTCTGACAGTCACGCAAGACATTCAGAGAGGATTGCTGTACTGTACAAAGCACCCGCGATGTCTCGCAGACGCGTTAGACATCCTATCCACCAATTGACAGCATTTGACAGGGGCCGCATTGTGGGACTGCATGAGGGCCATTCAGATGTCGCAGTGGCCCGATGTTGGAATCAATGGGTACATGAGAGCACCCATGCACGTCGTGCAGGTTCGGGTCGACCAACAAACACCACCCCAAGGGAGGACCGTCGTATGGTGTTCCAAGCATTAAGGAATCCCTTGGCATCGGCACCCGCCATCCGCGACCATATACTGAAGACTCTGCTACACCGCGTGAGTTCCCGCACAGTGTTTTGACGAATCGCATCTGCCGGATTGGGGTCCTACCGTTCCATGCGTCATTAACACCACAACACCAACGCCTGCGTTTAGAGTGGTGCCTTGCCCGGGAAGCATGGACAGAGGACGAATGGCGTCGCATCATGTTTAGTGATGAGTCCCACTTCTCCATGATTTCCGATGACCATCGTGTTCGCGTATGGCGGGGTTGACGGCAGAGGGCACAACCCTCCCATATTTTGAAGAGACACAGGCGTAACTCCTGGCGTCATGGTGTGGGGAGCCATCGGATATGCGTTCAGGTCACCTCTAATAGTGCTTCGGCAGACTTTGACGTCAGAGACACAAATATATTTAATTGTTATTTTACTCATTTTATTTTATTAATTTGTGGATTATTTTACTTTATTTATTACTTAAGTATATTTAATTCATTAATGGCTCTGTTATTTTATTTTATTTTATTCCATTTTTTGCAGCATCAACGAAAATAAAAATAAATATCACGTATTGCTAAATTGGAAATATGTAATCCTTTTTACAAAATGGAAGGAAAAATTCTGCGACCCGGATTCCAGTTTATAATTATTATTATTTACTTGTGAGTTCATCAACTTTCTGATGGTTTGGAGTGGAGAAATTCTCGATCTGCGGACCAGGTTCCCGTCTCCCATTGGGCTTTCAACCGTGACAACTTGGTTGTCTTTAAGACACCTTGAGACAGCTTGGCCGTCCGTAGTGTCTGCGATAGCCCAATTAGTAGAGGCGTCGGCCATGATAGTCGAGGTTCCTGGTTCGAATCCGGGTCGCAGAATTTTTCCTTCCATTTTTCAATTTTTTTTTTCGAAAAATCATTACCTATGCTTGGAGAGTATCTCCAGTTCTTAATTATTATTATTTAATTATCAATAGCTTCTTAAAATTAAACTCCTTCTCTGTAACAACAAACGTTATCGTGCATTGAGAGGAGACATGTTTTTGGAATTCCTGCTTTCGATTTCTCGCGAGATACATTAGCTATGCGAAACCTTCAATGCCAGCTTTGCTTTAAAAGCTCGCAATTAACTGCTACATTTTTCTAGCGAGTAGAATTTGCTTCAAAGCTTAAGCTTGCTTGAGCTTTAAAGCAAAATCGTGAAACAGGCGAGATATTTCAAGCCAAGCTTTTCTTGGACCTATGCCATAGTTCTCGCAAGAAGTCGAATCTCGCGTGAAACGCATGTGTTAGTTCAATAAATATGGCGACCATCGATGATAAAACTGTTCTCTTATTACGAAGAACTATTATTTTAAGATTGCTGCTTTTAGAGCAATGAAAACGCATTCGTCAGAGGACAGCAAGGAGAGTGTGGGTACGCGAGATGTGGCGGAACAGAAAGAGAGAGTGTGCATATCATACACTCGTAAGGCTGCGTACGAGTGTTAACTCGAGTCGAATATGGGTGCAGACGAATTCATTTGAAAAACACAAATTCTGCTTCAAATGAAACTAATACAATTTTAAATGGATTCGGAAAAAAAGTTCAAAAACACATGAATTGAAATCAAATCTATTCGATTGATTCAATTTAAGGAAGCTGATCAGTCCTATAAGCTCGAATTGGTTTTATCCGAATGATACCATTCAAAACCTTCGAGTACATCCGAAAATAAGCTTATAACTGCTTACAAATAATAGCTCATTTCGGTGTTTATTGCGGACTAATCCATTAGAAATCTTCGGGGACATTGCAAATGCTGTTTCAGTTACCTAGGTAGTTAAAATGCCTAATTTAAATGCAAAGACTTCAGAACTACTCGTAAGCATACGACTGCAGCGTTAACTTTAACGTTAGAATAATAATGCTAGAAATGGAACCACATACATCATCTAGGTTCTTTCATATGGAAACACTACAATAAATATGTTGAGAAAAGGGAAGAAAACCAAGATATGTTCAAGAGAAATATGTTCAAATAGTTTCGGAAGGAATATTCAATGGCCATTCGAATAGGTTTCGAATAAGGTATTCAAAAGCTGGCATACAAATTAATTGAATGAATTACACAATTTGTTACAGCATCCAAACTTCAAATGAATTTGATAAAAGCTCGAATGACTCGAGAAACAGATCAATTCATTTCGAATTGTTTTAATGTAAATTTGTTAGGATTTTCGAATGCATTCAAATCAAAGTTTTCTTGAAATTATTCGACTCGCACGGAGCCTTATACACTCGTATATAAAAGTTTGATATAAAAGTTCACCTTGATATAAAAGTTTTAATATTTAGTTTTATTAGGTTTTTCTTTTCGTTTTATTTTCATTAATTCTGCAGATAATGGTCTCCATCTGGATTCGCGTTTTTGGCTGCCTTTTTTCGGTCCTCTACGTAATATTCTTCAGTCAGAATATTCTTCGCGAGTGGAAGAAACATTTCTTTTATTAGTCAAGGCTTGGAGGGTTTCGCTCGTAAGCACTGGCTTGTTATGATCTTCATTAACCATCTTCCTAACCATGATTAATTCATTATTATATTAATTATTATGATTCTAATTCATTAGATTATATACAACATACTTTTTATATTTATTTTTATTATTATTACTCCCCTTCATCCATCCCTGTAATTAAATAATTAATTACATTTAATTAGTTTACAACTGGATTATTTATTTTCCAATATCAGTTTTTGTTTCCAATAAAGAAGAACATTTCAAATTTCGTATATTCAAAGATAATGATTTTTGATAAATAGTTAATTACTTTATATTAATGCAAATAAATTTACTTTTTGCCTGAAGCTTGAAGCTTTGAGCGTTCTGCGTGTGATTTTTCAAGCTCAAGCTATCCTAAATACCAAGGTGATATTGATATGCGCTGGTTGCGTGAAGCGTGAGGATTTTCAAGCTGCTTTTAGCTTCAAGTTGATATCTATGCCAGTTTGATTTTCTTGCAACTAGCAGCTTGAAAATGAGTATAGCGCATGCGCACTGTAGTCACAGTCAAGAGAAAACGATGTGTATGTAATTCACTTCAGTAATATAATCTATGTAACTTGACAGAAGACAGTATAAACTAGATACAGCTGCAAAGAAGCTTTGTAATCAAAAAGAAGTTATTATAATATTCATCATGACCACTGTTGTATGCATAAATGTATACCATTTTTATGTCTTATTTTCAATTAATAAAATATACTGCAGTAAATTTATTTGCATTCAAATAAAGTAATTAACTATTCATCAAAAATCATGATCTTTGAATATAAGAAATTTGAAATGTTATTCTATATTAGAAATAAAAATGATATTTAAAAATAAATAACCCAGTTGTAAACTAATTAAATGTAATTAAATAATAATTAATTACAGGGATGGATTAAGGGGAGTAATAATAATAAAAATAAATATAAAAAGTATATTTTATATAATGTAATGAATTAGAATCATAACAAGAAATTAAGCCTCCCGAGGAAGGTAGGCAGATAGCAGAAGCCTTGAGTTCATCTATTTTTGCACTTTTTAACTCCCCCAATTTTTTTTTTATTAAAAATAGATTTACTTGAACTTCGTATTTAGAAAATATAAATGAACCCTATCTTATTTCTTTTCTCATCATTTTCGATCGAATGATAAATCACACGCCATTATGTTGCCATAATTCTAAAGATCAAGTGACTGCCACCCCCACAACTCCGACCCCACTGGGACAATTTTGCCTAAAGTTCATAGGAATATAGAATTTGCCTAGAGGAATTTCATACCGAATTTCACTCCGTTACATGTCTAAATACCCCATAGATCACTTGGTCCCCTCTAACTCCCACCCCCGTAATTCCGACCCCAGTGGGCCAATCAAAACCAAACTAAACAGTGAAGATACTCATGCCCACAGAATTTCAAGCTTCTACCTCAAAAAATGCAGAAATTATGAAGGGGACGGACAGACGGACATTGTGAAACAAAAAATAAGTAGCTCCATTCTTCCGATACTTAATAATTAATATAACAATGAATTAATTATGGTTAGGAAGATGGTTAATGAAGATCGTAACAAGCCAGTGCTTGCGAGCGAAACCCTCCCCCGCCTTGGATAAAAAAAAGAAATGTTTCTTCCACTCGCGAAGAATGTTCTGCCTGAAGAATATTACGTGGAAAACCGAAAAAAGGCAGCCAAAACCGCGAATCCAGATGGAGGCCATCATCTGCATAATTACCGGAAAAAACTAATAAAACTACATATTAAAACTTTTATATCAAATATATACATACAAGTGTATGATATGCCCTGTCTTGCTGTTCCGCGACATCTCGCGTAACCACGCTCTCCGTGTGTCCTCTGACGAATGCGTTGTCCTTGTTCTAAAAGCAGCAATCTTAAAATAATACTTCTTCGTAATAAGAGAATAGTTTTATCATCGATGGTCGCCATATTGATGGGATTTTACGCGAGATACGACTTCTTGCGAGAACTATGGGATAGATCCAAGAAAAGCTTGGCTTGAAAAATCTCGCCTGTTTCACGATTTTGCTTTAAGCTCAAGCTTCGCCACAAAGCTCTAGCTTCGCTTTAAAGCTCAAGCAAGCTTTGGGATCTTTAGGTTATTCCTGCATTTAGCAATCACTTTGGCAAAGGTGGAAGGCGTTTTCGTTCATAGATAAAGTAAGAAACCTTACTTTCTTTTTGTTTTAGTATTCCTGCAAACGCTGCAAAAGGAAATTATAGGTAATTCAAATAAAAAGAAACAATTTAGGTCCAGGCCACAGAAGATATATATAACAGTTATTTCGAAAAAGAGCGTACTGAACACGGCATCATCGAATATTTAGGGGCACGATCATAAAAATATTCTGAGATGAATAAAAAATTGTTTCATATGCTACAAAGCTTTATTGATGAAGAACACATCTGAGAGGACGATATTAATGGAGCCAATAAGAATTTGGGCAAAGTTGTCTGTTTTCATATGGTTGTACGTAGAGCTTCGTCGTCGACCGATGTGGTTCGTTTAAGTCGACTTTGCCGAGGGAGAATACACCCCCACCCTTCATTCGTTCTTGCTTTCGACTTAAGATTTCATCAAAAAATGTAACCCAGCCAAAAACTGATTATGGGAGTAAAACCTGTGTAGGTGAAAGATGGAATAGTTTTGTTGCTAATTAAAATTAAATCAAAAACAAAAGAAATTTGGGATATTTTTTTGTAAATTTATTTTTTTTCTATGATATTTATGTAAAGAAATAAAATAAAATAAAACCGATTAAGTAGTTGTACATACAACTAGAAGCTTAATTTTAAATTGCATAGCTTCAGGCGACAATAAATTTGTCTAAAGTAACGAAGAATTTAGCATAGTTACGCAGTTGTCACTTTCGACCACGGATTCAAAATGCCAGTTCACGTTTTAAGCTTACGGAATATGTTGTCACCATCTTTCTCCGCCCTTATCCAGGCACCCTATCCCTGCCAGATTAACAATGCCATCTGAAAGTTCAGCATACATGAAGCACGGCTAGTCATTGGATGGGCGACTCATCAGTAAGGACGTTGCGGTACTACTGATATGAGTAAGTATCGATAATTTTCTTTCGATATTAGCAGTATCGGTATCAATATCGGTCATTCGATAATATCGCGGTATCGGTATATAGTATCGGTACCATTTTTTAAATTTTAGAAATATATTTTAATGCGTAAGCCTATTAATGTTTCGTACCACCTTTTCCACCTCAATGACAGTCGCTAACCGGTCCCACTCCTTATGCCACCACAACGCGCCTCTAATATCGTTGTATATTCTACTTTTACGTATTTTATTTACCATCTCCAGAGTCTAATGGATTAAGAGGTTTAATTCATGTAGGCTTTGCCACCAATTTAGAAACAGTTAAACATTATATTCTTTGCAACAATAATTGTTCAGAGGGGGAAGCAAAATAAATAGAATTTAATGGGTGGTACTTTAAAAAACTAAGAACCCCAAAACTTAAGAGTAAACGTGGCTCGTTAAAAGACTTATTTTGGTTTAAATATTGCGATATTTATTTATAAAATACAAAAATTCTGTACAAAAGAATGTTCTATACAATATAATTTAATTGAGGAATAGGCATTGCGATCTCAATTACAAAAGAAAATATTTCTCGGAATAAAATAAAGAAATACTTAAATGTACGTTAAATACAGCAAAACACTGTAACGAGAAATATTAATCGCTACATTAAGCGAATTGAGATTAAATATAAAAAAAAATTGAGACAAACCAATTCCTTATAAAGAATAAGGAAAAGAAATTTCAAAATTCCCATTTAATGTTCTAAAGAAAGACTGCGAAATAATAATTAATTATTAATGGGGAATAAGAATTGGAATGTGCAGCATGGCGTCCCTTATGCGCGTTATTGTTGAAATAGCATTAAAAAAAATTTCATTATTACCTTATGGGTAAACCCGCAAAACAATGATGCTCGGTAAAGGATCATGGCTGCCGCGAGAAAGTGAGAAATTCAATAAGAAACTAAACATTGAACGGCAGGGTAGGAGTAATTTGCAGAGCATCGGAATGAAAAATGATAAATGGAAGTTGAACGCCATGCTGCAGGCTAGGAAGGACGTGGAGGACCAGAAGGAGGGACGACTGGTCAAGCCAGAAGCTGGAAGTGGTCTGTCTGAAATAAAAAACAAACAGTAACCACGGAAAGAACATTAACAATAGTGGGACACACATCCTTGTGATCACGAAAATTATTCGCGAGGGACAACTAGCTGCAGACAGTGTTAATCACGTGGAGATTTTTTAATTAACATTTATTAAAACAATATATACTCAACAATCACTGTCTGCAAAACAGTAAAAAAAAACTTAAAGAATAGAAAAAAATAGAATAATTAATTACAAATAAAATTATATCTATTTTTACATAAAAAATCTGAGTTTTCCCGAACAATAATAATAAACAAAACTTTTCTTTGTTGTAAGGTGTCGCTTGTAGAATACACACTGAGTGAACATATTATTATGACCACCCTGTCAGTATCTAGTTGGGCCACCTTTGCCTTTAATACTGCGGTGATTCTTCGTGGCATTGATTCCACGAGAAATTGGAAGGTGGTGGGAAGAATCTAACACCATGCCTGATGGATAGCACTGTCTAGTTGTGCTAGATTGGACGGTGGTGGATCCAGCCGTCTGATGATTCGTTCGACTTCGTCCCACAAATGCTCAATTGGAGTGAGATCTAGGGATTGTGGGGGCCACCAAAGTAAGGTAAAGTCCCCCTCATGTTCCTGGAACCACTCCCGCACAATACGAGCCCTGTGATATGGCACATTGTCTTGCTGGAAGTAGCCATCTCCATTGGGGTACGCCATCAACATGACAGGGTGGACTTGATCGGCGACGATACGGAGGTATGTTGTGCCATCTAGACTTTGTTCAACACGTATTATGCCAGGAAAACATTCTCCAGACCATAACACTGCCCGCACCGGCCTGAAGGGTTGTACTCATGCATGCGGGGTCCATGCTTTCATGCTGTTTCCGCCAGATTCTCACGCGGCCGTCTGCATGATGTAACTGGAATCGGACTCGTCAGACCACATGATTTGTTTCCACTGCTCGATAGTCCAGTCCTTGTGCTCCTGAACGAATTGGAGTCGTTTCCGCTTGTTGGCTGCAGACAGCAAAGGTGTGCGGACAGGCCTTTGGCTTCCGTATCCCATGCGATGCAGTGTGCGGCGGACAGTGCATTCAGAGACCGTTTTGGATGACCCCTGAGTAAGGTCAGCAGTGATTTGACGCACAGTTGCCCTTCTGTTACCCCTTACCAGTCGTGACAGTCTCCGTTCTGTCCGATCATCAACCATCCGCGGGCGGCCACAACGCGAACGTTCAGAGCCCGTCTTTCGGCTAACCGTCCAATCTTTAAATACAAGGTGATTATAATTAAAGTCCCTTTGTAAAAATGCTATAAAAAAACAACCATGAGTCCGAATGACTTCAAATTTGGACTGAGCATTCTTGAAGAAGGGGCATTTGATATGGGATAAGAAAAAAATAGTTCCAAAATTTATCACTAGATGGCGCTGTAAGCGGCATAACGGAAGCGGATTCAGCTAGAAGTGACATTTTGAATTGAAATACGACGGCTTTGGCATGAGTTGTTTATGGCATGATGTTTTTACATTAAAGTTGGTCAAGGAATGCAATTGACACTAAAACAAGTTAAACATGATTTTTTTTTTATTATACAGTACAGTATTAGCAAAAAATCAACTGTACCGGTCAATGAACATGATTGCTTCGGGTTTGATGATGGAAAACATGACTTTCAAGTCATTTAACAGTTGTGGCACTGTTAGTGCAAAGCCCATCCACCACGGCAAGGTCGTACCACATCGGATGGGAAAAATCGGTTTTTAATTGTCCTTGGGCCAAAAACCGCATAAAAAGCACATAATGATTCGGTTTTTAATTGTCCTTGGGCCAAAAACCGCATAAAAAGCAACAATGGAAACGCCTATTAATTATCTCGGGACTTGCGCAAGACATGTTCAATATGCTGTCCACCATTTTCCTCCACAAGTTTTAACCGATAAACAGCATGTTCCACAACAGACCGGAGTGTCTCCGGGGTCACGTTGTGAACGTGGTGCGTAATCCGAGCCTTCAATTCCGCTAAATTTGCAACTGGGCCACTGAACACATGATTTTTAAGGTAACCCCAGAGCCAGAAGTCACAAGGATTGAGGTCCGGTGATCTTGCAGGCCAGGCTCTCGGAAAATGACGGCTGATAATTCTATCATCTCCGAAATGTGTCTTCAGCAGTTGCTTCACTGGCTTTGCAATGTGCGGAGGAGCGCCATCTTGCATGAAAATTATTCTATCCACGCATGCATGCTGTTGAAGTGTTGGAATTACCTGGTTGCGTAAAAGACACGCATACCGTTGACCATTGACTGTACAGGTAACGGGACCCACAGGACCCACTTCCTCGAAAAAAAATGGCCCTATAATCAATGATGCTGTCATCCCGCACCACACAGTTACCTTTGCAGAATGAAGCGGTATTGAAACACATGCGAAAGGATTTTCCGTTGCCCATATCCTGCAATTTTGTGTATTGACAACGCCGTGGAGATAAAAATGGGCTTCGTCTGTCCACAAGATGTTCCATGGCCATTCATTGTCCACTTCCATGCGAGCTAGAAATTCTAAAGCAAACGTGTGTCTAATTGGCAGGTCAGCAGGAAGTAACTCCTGAACATGGGTAATTTTATAGGGATAACAATGCAGGATATTGCGTAAAATTTTATTGACCGTGCTCACAGGCATGTCTAAAGTTCGGGCAATTCCACGTGCACTGCACGTTTGCACACCACTGTTCGACCCTTCCTCTAATGCTTCAGCCACATCTTCTACTGACGTCAAAGCAACTGCTTTCCTCCCTCTGCCAGATTTCACTGCAAAAGAACCTGTCGCTTCGAATTTTTTAATCATACACCTCAGAGCCTTTGCAGACATCGGACCACATCCTTTTTTCATTCCCTTTAATACCCGAAATTTCTTTAAAGCTGCTATGGCAGAGTCGCCATTCTTGTAAAAGAGCTTCACAAGCAGAGCGCGATCCTTCATTGACAGACCCATGGCAAGCTGCTGAGATACAAATATGACGAGAACGCCATGAGGCCTGCGTTTTTATAACACATGCAATGTCTCATGCGCATGCGTATCTTTCAATTTGCATAGTACAAATCCTCCTAGGCATAATATGCCGCTTACAGCGCCATCTAGTGATAAATTTTGGAACTATTTTTTTTCTTATCCATATCAAATGCCCCTTCTTCAAGAATGCTCAGTCCAAATTTGAAGTCATTCGGACTCATGGTTGTTTTTTTATAGCATTTTTACAAAGGGACTTTAATTATAATCACCTTGTACTTTAAAAACGGCTGCTCTTGAGCACCCCACGAATGCTGCTGTTTCGCTAATACTCGCTCCATAGCTCCGAGCATCTACAATCATCCCGCGTTCGAAGGCTGTTAAATCGCGTCGTTTACCCATAGTTGAAGAATGGAACACGTCTACTGTTGTCGACGTCACTCAGCTTCTCTTTTTATATTGGTCCCGCCCGCTAGCAACATTGTGGCGACGTCCGTGCGTGCATTTGCATAATCATGTCAGGTGGTCATAATAATATGCTCACTCTGTGTACAGGGTGTTTCTGAATGGTGTGTACAAACTTTCAGGATATGTTCCAGGGACCAAAACAAGCAGAAAATGTCATATGAACATCGGGTCGAAGACGCTTCTTTCTATAGTATAATGTGACATTATAAAAAATATGGTTCAGTGTACTGTCCTTCTTAATGAAATTTAATGGAGGCCTTACATACCTACAGGAAGAAAACACAAGGGAAATGGTAAAGGCACGAGGTACCGTAAGGCCTCCATAAACTTCATTATATTATAATGGTTTGAAGGTGTCCTGCAGTAGAAGAAGAGTTACGACAATTCAAAGAAACGTCTGAAGAAAATTGTGTTCTGTCGTGCACAGACTTCCTTGTAATCTAACGGAGGCCATTTTGATCATTTACTATAGCAAATGTATTGTCTTGTTTTATCGTAGAAACAAAAAATTATCCCCCTCCCCCCGAGGAGGGTATAGGAAAGTAGTGGAAGCCCTAAGGTAAGCTTACCAGATTTTCTGTATGCCAAGTACGGACACAGACTTAACAACTGCAGCAAGCACAGGTATAGCAGAGGGGGGTAGATAAAGATAATATTGCGCATCATTTTGTTACAAAACAAATTATTATTGTGAATATTTTGCAGATCCATGAATAACTTTTTTTAACAACCTGCCATTCTCAAAAAGCATATATAGAATTGAAAACATGTTAGATCAATGTTACACAGAACAATCAAAATATCTCTCGAAGTGCTCACTTTTAGCTGCGATTTCGCAGGTGTCCAAACACTGTTTATCTCATTCCACCGGTCCATTTGTGCCGGGAAAGCTGAATGAAAACTCGAGCAATATTAAGGTGAAAAGGTGATCAAATATCGTCACGCAAGTGCAGCAGTTTTCATGACAGGTGCACTGCTTAAGTTAAGGCTTAACTTAAGCTAACGATGAATAAGTGATTACTTAATGAGAAATGCTCCGCACGATGACGGTGAACGGCTGAAGTTATTGTGCTGACTTTTGGGAGCAAGCAAATCGTTGCTGTAGAAAATACGGACAAGACGGACAACAAGTGGAAAGTACGGACAAATACGAACGAAAAAATTAGTACGGACAAGGGGGTTGAAAATACAAACTGTCCGTACTAAATACGGACGTCTGGTAAGCTTACCTAAGGTGATGTATTTGTACCCCTTTATCTTCACTTTTAAATCTCCCAAATGTTTTATCAGAAACTTGATTTTCTCGAACATAGTATTCGAATCAAAAAATGTAAAAGAGCTCTATCTTCTTTTGTTTCTCACCATCGCCGATCGAAGGACATATCGTATGACTTATGTTGCCATATATCTAAAGACTAAGTGACTGCCAGCCCCTACAACTCTGACCCTACTGGGACAAATTATCCCAAACTTCATAGTAATGTGCTTACCGAATTTCACTCCAGTACCAAGTAGATCTTTTGGTCCCCTCTAACTCCCACCCCCGTAATTCCGACCCCAGTGGGCTAATCAAAACCATAATAAATAGTGAAGGAGGATATGCCTATGGTAAGCTATGTTCGAAATTTCAACTTTCTACGTGAAAGAATGTAAAAAATATGAAGGGACGGACAAACAAACGGACATTATGAAACCAATAAATTATTCCAAAACTTAATAAATCACACAATTTGCAACACCTATAGGCTTCAGAGTTAATGTCGTCTACTGCAGGACACCTTCAAACCAATATAAGTCTAGAACGATGCGTTTTCGATACAATGCTCATATGGCATTTTGTGCTTGTTTTGGTCCACAAAACCTATCCTGAAACTTTTTACAGGCAATCAGAAACACCCTGTACACAGTTCAATATTACTTGAAACTTAAATACATGCAATTTTGCCTGCTTTATAAGAGAATCGAATGATACGATACTCTCTATATCGATACTTTCATTTCGATAGTATCGGGGTATTGATACGTGGCTCTAAGTTTGATATCGATGCTGAATATCGTATCGAAAAGAGTATCGCAACGTCCCTACTCATCAGTGACTCACGATCTCCAAATCCCCCCCACCCCTCCCGGCTGCCTCAGGCCATACAGGGTCTGCATGGACGTATTGGATTACAATGAATTTAAATTTAAAAAGAAATTTAAAAAAAATCTGTCATGTTTCCAGCGCTACTGTTTAATGATAAGCGGAAAATCAAGTGTCCCGGATGGACTGGCCTTAATCCCATAGACAACTGGTGAGACGAATCGGAACGACGGGTATGGGCCAGACCGGCTCGACTTGCTTCTTTGCCGGATATGGTCAATGTAGTCCAGCCAGAATGGCAAAATATCTCGCTTACGTTAGTCTCATGACTTGTGGATGGAAGGTTGCTGCTGCATTTTGTGGACTGACCACTTACTGAGTGAATAAATAAACTGGAAACGAAAAAACAAAAAGGAGTTTCCAAATTCAACTACTGTATTCCAGAAAAAGTGGAAAATACCGGACATCTGGATTATTTTAGTTGAACATATTGCGCTGATGACAATTTTCCAAGTTGCCCAGAGAACTAAGGAATCGCTCTGTAAATTGGGAATTTTTATCAAGACCTCCTCGGGAATATTTATAGTATGGCCTCCCGCACTGGCAAAGTCCCTCATGATTCGATACGGGAATAACTAATGACAATGCCGGATGAAAGAGTACATAAATAATTTAATTAATATACAGGATGTCCCAGGATAAATCGTTCCAGGCAAATATCTCGGAAACTAAGCATGATTTCAAAATACAAACAAGACTTTCATTACACATATGTGGGTGTGCGCTTTCCATTGGTAATGTTAAAACTGACCACTGCCCTGTCCTTCAAGGACATGTAATTCGCAACTTTTTTCCGAATAGAGATAGAGATAAAACTTCCAATTACAAACTTGTTCAGCAAATTCAGATGAGTTTAAATCCATCTCTAATTTATTAGGTTAGCAAAGGTCTACGGGAGAAAATAGAGATCTAATGCATACACTTCGTTCATTACGAAATACACACAATTATATAAAAATTAACACTACAGAGTTCAACCTTCTACTCCGAAGCTTATGGTAATGGCAGTGGCATGCATTTGATACAGAAATAACGTTTAATTTTAAGAAATGTTCAAGTTGCTGACCGTTGGCAGCAATACAAATATGAAGACGGTGATTTAAATTTGAATACATGTCCTGAAATATTTCTCTGGGTATTGTATGGCATACAGTGGAGAGTCTACGACACTTGTGCACTGCATTCCTGCAAGTGGGGCTGTAAATAATCTCTTTCAAGTGTCCCCACAGAAAAAAGTCACAAGGTGTTAAGTCTGGCGATCTGGGGGGCCATCTGACTGTCCTAAACTCACCAGTCCATTGATTAGGGAAACTGATGAAGTAATGTGGACACCTGTCGTATTTTATGTGCAGGGGCTCCATCCTGCTGAAACCAAATATTTGGGAGACGTGCAAGGGGCAATTCGTCAACGAATGGAATTAACGTATTCTTCAGAATATCCAGATATCGCTGAGCGTTCAGTGCTCCATCATAAAATACCAGAGCAACTACACTATATGATTACAAATATCCGGACACATGCACGTTTGCGCTCTAGCCACGATTTCATGAAAATCAATAGGGCGTTGCACATCCCTTTGCCCGAATCACAGCTTCCACCAAATGTTGGTAGGTACTTTCCGGAATGTTCCTCCATTCCTCCCAAAGAGCGAGAATCAGTTCAGGTACAGAAGTTGGCCGATGTGATCTGGCCGGCAAGCGTCATTCCAATTCATCTCACAGACTCTCTATAGGATTGAGGTCGGGACTTTGTGCCGGCCAACCCATTTCTTCGACCCCTGAGTCCGCAAACCACTGCTGTACACGCCTCGCTTTGTGGCACGGAGCATTGTCGTGTTGGTAGAGAAATGGCCCGTTTCCGGAAAATTGCCACAACGTTGGAAGTGCATAGTTGTCCAAAACATTCAGATAACGGTCGGAGTTCATGATTCCTTGCACAGGAACGAGCTGGCCCAGTCCGTACCATGAAAATGAGTCCCACACCATGACTCCTCCTCCTCCGAACTTGACTGTGGGCTCTGTGCACTCAGGTAAGAAGCGTTCTCCAGGTATGCGCCAAACCCAAACTCGTCCATCGGATTGCCAGAGTGTGTAGCGAGATTCGTCTGTCCACATTACACGTTTCCATTGGTCCATTGTCCAGTTTCTGTGGGCTTTGCACCACTCCAGACGTCGCTTGGCGTTGACCCTGCTGATGTGGGGCTTGTGGGCAGCAGCACGGCCATGGAATCCCATCGTGTGCAGTTCCCGACGAATTGTCATGGTAGTGGCATCATTTGCAGAGGCGTTTCGAAACTCTGTGGCAGTTTTTTCCGCCGAGGACTTCTGGTTGCTGCGGGTGACACGACGAAGCACTCGACGGTCTCTGTCCGTTAGTTTCTTGGGTCTACCGGTTCGTTTTTGAACTGTTGTTGATCCCCGAGTCTTCCATTTCATAATGACATCGCCTACTGTTGACTTGGGTATCTGAAGAAGGCTGGAAATGTCACGCTCGGACTTGCCGCATAGGTGGCATCCAAGGATGGTTCCACGTTGGAACTCACTGAGCTCTGCCGAACGACCCATTCTTGCCAATGTCCAAGCACAGTTGTGTCTGAAGGTGTGGGAAGCTATTTAAATGATGTGCAAGTCATTATCATGTGACATTGGGCCAATCGATGATCTGTGAGGGGTGTCCGGATATTTTTGATCATATAGTGTATGTGTGAATCGAAAATACCGCACCATACATTGATTGCCATTCTGTGTTGTTGTCGTCTTTCATGCACTGCATAAGGGTTGTCAGTATTCCAATAGTGCTTATTATGTTGGTTTCACTAGTATTTCCAATAGTGCAAATTCCATCTTGATTAAATTGCGCTTCATCGGTCCAAATAATATTTTTCAGTAAATGTTGATTTGTCTAAAGTTCATTCAGAGCAAAGTTGCAAAAGTCTACGTGCATTACATCATCCTGGTCACCTTCTAAAGCATGTACAGGATAAACATGATAAGGGTGGTAATGGTGTTTCTTTAGGATTCTCCCAATGGTCGTTCTCGGAACGCCACTCTCCCGTATTGCATCACGAATACTTGCTTGGAAATAAGCTGCAAAATATGCGAGACGGTCCTCAGCATTATGTCGACACGACCTCGCTCTGTGGGCTGTTAATGTTCCTTCTTCTAATTAGATTGTGGGATATTGGACCAATATCTGGGAATCGTTGATTAAACAATCTAGCAGCAGCTCTGTAATTTCTGCGCTTTCACCAAATGCTATGAGCATTTCCGTCTTTTGCTGATTTGTATACCTGGCCATCTTTCCTGCCAATACTAATCGATCAGTTAACGATTCCTCTGAAAGGGAAAAATGCCACATTTTGTTAACAACAATTGTACATCTGTAAATTAAAAAATACTATTGCTACTTCAAAGTATAAACAATGTCATTTCAAAATCTTCATGTGTTTTGTATATTTCATAATAAACGAAGTGTATGCATTAGATCTGTATTTTCTCCCGTAGACCTTTGCAAACCTAATAAATTAGAAATGGATTTATACTCATCTGAATATGCCAAACAAGTTTGTAATTGGAAGTTTCTCTCTATCTCTTTTCGGGAAAAAGTTGCGAATTACCAGTCCTTGAAGGACAGGGCAGTGGTCAGTTTTAACATTACCATGGAAAGCGCACACGAGATATGTGTAATGAACGTCTTGTTTGTATCGTGAAATCAGCTTAGTTTCAGAGATATTGCCTGGTACGATTTTAATGGGACACCCTGTATAAAAGGATTTACAGCTACAACCATATTACGATGAATTCAAGTATTCATATAAATAATCTTCTATACATATAAAAGGCAATGTAAGTATGTTTGTCCGGTTTTAAAAGGCAACTGAGAAGTTAGCTATAAAGTTAAAATTTCACACACAGCCGTGTAATACTACCACAATGATGGGAAAAATCCAAAACTGGAGACAAGTCTCTTAAAAACGTAGAAATTAATAATCTTTAATCTATATATATGAAATAGAATTGGTTTATATTTGTTTCTTTGCATGTATGAACAATCAGCCCGCGGTGTTTGCGTTAACAATCGGCTGAGTGAACCATTGTTGATGAAATTAATACATGCCGCAGCCAACGAAAAAGACACCCCCTGACACTGAAAAGTCACCTGACCATCTTAGTACAAGCAACAATGTACTTTAGAAATTATTATTAGAAACAATGAAGGTTACATTATTGCTTCGACTAAGAAGATCAGGTGACTTTTCAGTGGCAGGGCCTATCTTTTTCGTCTAGTACGATGATTGCCTTAATGATTCACGTTTTAAGGGGAATAGTTATAAAAAGTAATAAATAAATATATAAAAAATCATTATTATTTTTTTTTTATTAAAATCTTTGGAGAGATTTAAGAAATTATTCTAAAACAAATAAGAGAATACAACTTCTAGGCGTGCAGCTGCTCAAGCGTTTGCTGAAAATGTGTAGGTACTTTTCCTCATGAACTAATAACTAGAGAACATTTATTTTTCATATGGCTTTTGCAATTTAGTAAATTCCTTTAGAGAAGTTATAGATAATGTTTATCTAAATATATTAGAAAATTCTAAAGATCTCAATTGATTGTGTGAGACGCCAATCCTTGCTGCTAAAACTGATACTATCAATATAAACAACCACATTCAGGACATGATTCCACGCTCTATGAATGAATACAACTCTATTGAAACGGTTACATGTTGACGAGAGAAGCTGATGAGGTTGTAAACAGAGTTCCTTAACTCTCTCAATCCATCTATTAAGTAATTTTTAATAAAAACAGAAATAACTCAATACTCATAGCCTTTCTTTGATATTTTAAAATGTTGAATTTTCCTGCGTGAACTCAATTGGACCAAAATTGCAGTGCGATCATTTTAAGAATTCTCTTCGTTTTTCCAAAGTGAACATATACTTTATTAAGGCTTTTTCGTTTATATTCAAATTTAGATATTGCAAAATCTAATCAAACAAACAGCCCGATCAACGCCGGGCAAATCAGCTAGTGGATTATAATTATCAGGCTGCTCCATCCTTATTGAATACAATAGAACTTTTCCGGGATAACAAACTGAGCATGCGTGCGACAATTCTACATCTGTTGGCGATCAGCAGTATTACACCAGGAGAAAAAACAACTCTATGAAGGGTGTTGCTATAGAGACAAAAACTGTACATTTGTGTAACTTTTCTGATATCAGTATCTTCAATTTCGTATGTAGATGAGGCCGGAAGTCTGAAGGCTTAAAATGGGTGGAACAAACGAAACTACTTTCTACTGGAATAAAAAAATGAAAACTTAACACAAGGTGGTAAGACTCTGAAAAAAAGCTGACGTTTCGAAAAGAGGCTATCCTTTGTCAAAGCAAAGAGTGAAAGTGATAATGGGGGCATTAGAAGACGTTTTGTAAGCAGATAAAGTAGGGGGGGGGGTAGAAAGTATTGTTTAGTAGGAACAGAAGGCCACGGCGAAGCCTGGAAAGGAAATAGAATACGTGCAGGAATAGGAAAAGACAGAGGCTAATGGGAGAGGATGTGAAAAAGGTGCAATGGTGAGAACGTAATGGAAGGGAAAACGTGCTGAAATAGGACAAGAAAGAAGACCAATAGAAGATGATAACAGGGCAGTGAGAAGAGTGCAATAAAATAACACAGGAATAAAACTAACAGAAATTGTAAAAGAGAATTAGAACGATAATTAAGAAATACCGAAAGGTCAAAATCGCCTATAAGAGGACTGTCGGGAAATCGAAAATTTACTCTTATAGACGGAGTTCACAATACACAAGACAGTTACTCGGAAAAATGAAAAGTGGCTATTATCAGCGGAGCGCTCCTATAAGGGGTTTTTCAGAGTCTTGCCACCCTGTGTTCATTTTGAATTTTATGTTATTCCAGAGTTCTTGTGTCCAGAGTTCTTCTTTTCTTGTCCATTCGTCATTTCTACTGGAATGAAATTTTCTCTTCTAATTTTTATAACTTTTCATTTTTTTGGAAAATGATGAAATGAGACATTTGGATTTTCCCCTTTCCAATTTAAGCATAACGAAACCGAAAAATTAATTGGCATGTTGTATCTTTTTCATAAAAACTTCACTGCAACTCTGCTTTGTTTTCCTCAGTGTGTAGTTCTCATATCTGGGTTTTTATATAAGAGCACAGTAATCATTTACATGGACATTATGGGGCACCGCACTTACCCTACATAAGGGTAGCAATTCCTTAATGAACTACTATAGCTTAAACTCGTCTTCGACTTAACCATAGGACCTTCAGTGCTTGCTCAATCTGCTCAGTTTTCCAATTTTTGCAATGTGGAACATTTTACGCACGTTCATATTGCAGCAAAGAGCTCAAGTACAAGCTGACCGTATCACCACAACTGACTGAATCATATAATGAAGAGTCAATACGATTAAGATTATGAATACGATTAAGATCTGTACAAGCAAATGTCTGGATGCCAGAAATCAAACTTCCATAACTTACAAGGTAATCCTCTATCAAATGTAAATACTGAATGTGTCCAAAGGGATAAAAATCAATTTTGTCATAATTAAAACCTTTGTATTGCAAAATGGATATTGTTAAATTATAACTATAATTTTTTGAATGACCTGCTTTATAGGCTAGCACTAGAAATGTCTCATGGATGGTAATCCTCCATTTGAGTATTAAATATGACATTGACATATTCTCTGTCTGACCATGTACAGTTACATTAATGGAACTCTATAATAATTGTTACAAGCAACAAATTGCCAATGTATCTTAATACGGAGCTGATGACACCCCTCTTTTAACAACAAAGCAACTTAAACAACACATAGCGCAACAACAACAGCTGTGGTTATTACACATGTTGGCCACGCAGTTCAAATGGACAAATAAAAACTTCAAATATCCACTATAAAGAAGATTCCAACATTCCTGCCCGTATCATTGAAACCTAACTTAATGGTCCTATTGACCGTTTCGGTAACAAAACAACGCGTCACAGGAAATCACGTGACCGACCCCTACGAAGCCCTTACTAACTTCCGTTTCAGAGAGAGCATCAAAGGATTTAGTGTAGTTATTACAGACAGTGACGAGTGTTACACTGACTACAATTTAAATTACAAGTGTTAGGCAATTTTTCTGTTTAAATTATGTCAAGCACATATTTTAAAAGTTTGACCGGCATAGCCAGCGAACGATATAAGCAGAAATTAATGTTTGAAGGGCACGAATTGCCAGATCCCATGGATGAGATGTTAGAATCGCTTTTCAAGAACGACGTGAATTCGTGGCCTACTGTGACATCAATCGATCTGTACGATTTCTTTGTGAAACGAATATGTTTCTACACAAAGGAACAAATGAAGAACTACTCTTCATTAGATGATTATAATTATCTTGTAAGTGGGAAAGTAAAAGAAATCCTCGTGTATCGTGTCAAGGAGCTACAGGTGAGTGAACCCATTTAAGCCTACTACTATCGATTTATCGTGCTAACAGTTTTTACAAATTGGGCTCATGAATTTCATACTTTTCTAAATAGATTTAATACAATTTTAAATGAATTTAATATGATTAAATAAATTATATTTTAAGAAATTTATGCGAGAAAAATCACGAAAGTTCCG
>JAHWFO010036508.1:58693-68810 GCA_023313115.1 Rhysida immarginata
TTAGAGGGGAACGAGGGTCCTTGAACTTGGGGTAGTGGATGTCACAATAGCTAACTGATAAATTCAGAGACTGTTAATCTGTAATCTATGTTTATTTCTTTATATCAATAATAATGAAAATTATAGTTAAATAAAATTAATAAAACAAGTTCATGTTACTAGAAGATTTAATATTTTTTATTCTCAATACTACTGTATCTTTGTCATCTTAGATATAAGATAATATAATATTCTTTTGATAAAACGAAAATACACTTGCATACAATAAGTTAAATATTGGGAGAAAACTGTAAAGTAATGTGTTTATCCTAGGCCTGAAAATTTAGGCTAATTTTTTTTAAAATTATACTCAACTACCAGAATATATACAACCCCCCCTCCCTCAACTAGTCATTGATAGGAAAAGAGAGAAATATATCCATCATTCTTCCCCAAGCCACCGTTGTACTTTTAAACATTTTGCATACTTAATTGACAAAAAGGCATTTTCAATATTTAGAGGATGGAAATGCCACTTGCGTGATAAATCAATTATTTCATATGTCAGATAAAGTTTAAGATATGATCTCCTGGAAATATTAAATTATGTAACACTGTACTATGAAATGCTGGTATTTTAAATTTAATATTTATATGTCGTTTCAAGTTTTCTTTAAAAAAATTAAATTTTACCCTAAGAAAGATTTCTCCTTATTTTATGATTTTTCTTGAACTTGTTATTTCATCCTTAAACATTTTTTGAAAATAACCATTATAAATGAATTGTGGTATTCTCAATAATATATTACAATAGTTCATTTTGCTAGAACTCTACTACATTTATAAGATTTAATAACCAGTTTTGTAAAATTTCTACTACTGTATTTAGTAATGAAAATGATCTATCAAAACATTTTTCTACTTTGACAAATTGATGTTTTGTGAAATTACTAAATTATGCATCTACACCCTTCGTATAAGTAGGTTTAATAATTTAAAAAAAAAAAAAGTTCTTCTGTTAGAATGAGGATTGTCAAAGATATCCCTAGAATAGTTTTGGAAACATTGCAGTTGGTGATTTTCGTAATATAATTTTTTATGGTACATGTGTCTGCTTTGTGTTATATGGTATTTAACATTGTTATTATTTCTATATGCCTTTGCAAGATTCTTATTAAGAGCATTTTAATGTAATGGATTATTACATGAATTTAATATAAAGGACATAATCCAAGTCAGATATTTTAAAATTTCAATATATTTTATTGATGAAATGATAACAAGCTTTCCCCTGGATTTAATTAATTAACCTATTAATAAGCATCTCTCCTTTAGACTATTAAAGAATATCTGCTGAGGTTTATAGAACTTAACTGTATATTAATCGTTGCATTGAGGACATCATTCATCAATTTTTTTTCATCTCATTTAGTTTTTTTTGGTGTTCTAAAAATTGTAAGAAGTCTATAATCATCATCTATCTATATATAAAAACGGCAACACATTTTTTGTTATGCACTTTTACCTGTGTTAACGTGGACGAATACGCATGAAACTTATATGGTTGGAAACTTCCTGTGCTTTAGATGTGCACAATGTATTCTGTTTGCTTATTTGTTCACATTAACACAGGTAAAAAGCGTTTCAAAAAAGGTAGCATTAAAGAACAGGTTGTGCACCATATTTGTCAACGCATGTAGCATTGCCTTTTTTATTGGTTTTTTTTTTAAATTATAAATATCAAATTAACTTGAATCATTGCCGATGTCATTTGAATAAATTTTAATTGTTGTGTTGTTGATGTTCATTTGAAAGCACGGTCTATACAGGGTGAATACAAAAGTCTGAACCCCCGTTTTATTTTTTGAACCGAAGCAGATATGTCAATTTTGATGAATCCAATGAATAGGAAGTTGTGAGTGGCCTATCCCATGGTGCACTTTTCATCATCCCAAATATGCAAATTAGGACACATTCAAAATTTATCTCAAAAACCGTAAGGGATAGAGAAAAAAACCCAATTGCAAACTTGTTCAGCATAAAAAAACAAACAAAACAAAAAAAATCATCCAAATCGGACCAACCAATCACCCACAATCACGTGGTGACCTGTTTGTAGCTTACAAACAGTCACACTGCACAAGGAAAACTCAATGTTGATATTTCCACCATGTAAAGCATGCAAATCAAAAAATTAACATAAATTACCATACTCACATTCACTTTCATGCGGAAAAGCAAATAAAAGGCATGTTTCAGCACACAGAAGACAGAACAATTCCAGGATGGCAAGCTACACTGTTCCGGAAATGGTGAACATAATCTTCTGCTTCGGAGAGGCAAGGAGAAACCTACATGCTGCAGTTAGGTTGTATCGAGACAGATACCCTAACGAACGCCATCCATCTCGTCAAACAATGCGTCACATTATTCAAAGATTCGAGGCTACAAGGAATGTTAATGCAGAACGAGGACGACCAAGGGCACAAGGCGACGAGGATACAACAAAACTAGTTCTGGCTGCACTTGCTGCAAATCCCCACACAAGCAGCAGAGCGATTGCTGCAGATGTTGGGTGCCATCAGAGAACTGTTCTCAACATTCTACACGCGCATCATTTTCAACCATACCATATTCAATGTCACCAGGAGTTACTGCCATTGAATTATGTTGCTAGGGCCGCCTTCTGCAACTGGCTACTTACCTGCCTGGATGACAATCCAAACTTCATTCATGAGGTGTTGTGGACAGATGAAGCCCAGTTCACCAGGATGGAGTTATCAACAGGCACAACCATCATCATTGGGCAGACGAAAACCCACGATGTCTGCGCGAAGCAACTCATCAAGTGAACTGGAGAATCAATGTGTGGTGTGGATTGTACAATGACACTGTGGTTGGACCGTATTTTTATGATGGAACACTGACTGCAGAATGCTACCGGGCTGAAATTCTCAACGTGGTAGTCACAGACTTCATTGACAATTTGCCATTGTCCTCGTATCAGCGCACGTGGTTTCAGCATGATGGAGCTCCTCCACATTACGGTTTGGTCGTTCGCGAGCGTCTAAGTGAGATGTTTGGACAACAATGGATTGCCCGAGGAGGACCAGTTCGTTGGCCACCCCGCTCCCCTGATTGTACACCACTTGACTTTTTCTTGTCAGGATACTTGAAGGACAAGGTTTATGTTACACAGCCCGCCTCACTGGAGGATCTGTTCAACGAATCCAGGAAGCGTGCTGAGGAGTGACACCAGCCATGCTTGCCGATATTTTGGTATCAGTTAGGTTCCGTGTCCAATTGTGTTATGGTTCCCACGGTCGTCACATCGAGCATTTTGTTGATTAACTTTTTTTTTAAACTGTTTGAAGTAACTTGTTTGTGCAGTGTGACTGTTTGTAAGCTACAAACAGTTCACCACGTGAGTGTGGGTGATTGGTTGGTCAGATTTGAATGATTTTTTTTGTTTTGATTGTTTTTTATGCTGAAAAAATTTGCAATTGGGTTGTTTTCTCCATCCCTTACGGTTTTTGAGATGAATTTTGAATGTGTCCTAATTTGTATATTTGGGATGATGAAAAGTGCACCATGGGATAGGCCACCCACAACTTCCTATTCATTGGATTCATCAAAATTGACATATCTGCTTCGGTTCAAAAAATAAAAGGGGGGCTCAGACTTTTGTATTCACCCTGTATATTCATGGTCATCGAGCTCCTTAGTTAAAATTAAGCTAAAGTTTCTAGCTCCCGGTAGGGCGGGAACTCTATTAAAAAAGTGGCGCTGCATGTTCAATCGGCCCAACTGCCCCTGCAGCGCCACCCTATTGACAGATAAAAACTTTAATGAAAAACTCTATCGAAGTTCACGGTCGGCCTTAGTCAACACCACCTAGACAGAAGGCCTGTGCACAGAAACGTCATGCATTGTTACATCACACTAAAGCGGCTATTGTTAATCGTATTTCTACCAATAATATGCTTTAAATTTGGCCGTTTGATGATGATGTAACAATGTATACAGTTTCTGTGCGCGGGCCTTCTGTCTAGGTGGTGTTGCCTTAGTACGGTCTATGCGGCACCTAGCGCAATCTGTTTTCTTTAGCTTCTCGAAACAATGGAAAATGGCCGAAGCTCGATGACCAGACTCTATAACTTTTTAACGGAGCCTCAGATCGAAAACGCGACTAGACTTTTTTGCTCAGAATTTCACTCTCTACCTGCCTTTTCATATTGGCACGACCTTTTAGAATCACCCTGGCCGATACCGATACCGACCTTTAAAGCGCTCTAACTTTTTAACGGAGCCACAGATCGAAGAACGCGACTAGAGTTTTTTTGCTCAGAGTTTCATCCTCTACATATCCTTAAATTTGTGAAACGTCGTCCATTTACACCCTGTATAAAATCAGCGAGGGTGAACTATGTCACAACAAAGAAAAAATCTAACAATGGGTTATTTCCCGATTATACAATCGGGTGGGTTCGCTCTAGGGTTAATATATAAAGTACTTCGTCAGTCTGTCATATCCGTAGCCGACGAAAAAGACAGGCCGGGCACTTAAATGTCACATAACCAAAGTAGATCGAGCAACAATCCAACCTTCATTGTCTCTAACTTGCATTTCAACAATCAGTGTTTTTTCGTTTGTTGGAAACAATGAAGATTGCATTGTTGCTCATCTAACTTGGTCATGTGACTTTTCAGTGCCCTGACCCAACACCACCTAAAGAGAAAGCCTGAGCGCGGAAACGTCATACATTGTTACATCATGATACGAAGTCATAATTTAGAGCTTATTATTGGTAGAAATGCGATTAAAGATGACTTTTTATGATGATGTAACAATATACGAAATTTTCGCGCTCAGGCTTCGAGTAGAGGTGGTGTTGCCTGACCTGTCTTTCTAGTTGGCTTTGGCGCGAAGCCTGAGCGCGAAAATTTCATACATTGTTACATCATCATGCGATTAAAGATGACTACGAGGCCAATGAGAGACAGGCCAGGCAACACCACCTCTACTCATAGCCTGTGCTGGAAAACGTTATACATTGTTACATCATCATACGGAGTCATGTTTAATCGTATTTCTACCAAGAATAAACCGTAAATTATGACTCTGCATGATGATGTAACAATGTATGACGTTTTCGCGCTCAGGCTTTGAGTAGAGGCAGGGCCTTCTAGAAACTACCAGGCCTGAATATTGAAAAGACAAAACATTGTAACGTCAAACTGGTGGTGCTATTACAGAAGTTAGTTCAACGTCACAATCTTAGTGCTTCAACAATACAGTATTGACGTCATGTTCAGGCCTGGTAGGTTTTAGGAGGCCGTGGTAGACGTGGTGTTGGGCCAGGGCACTCAAAAGTCACATGATCATCGGGGCCCGGCCAACAATTCATCCTTTATTGTCTCCATCTTGGATTTTAACAATAAGTATTTTTTCGTTTGTTGGAAACAATGAAGGATGGATTGATACCCGGACCCCGATGATCATATGATTTTTGAGTGCCTTGGCCTGTTTCTCGCTTGCCTCGAGATGACTACTTATGACGTTTTAACAATGTATGAAGTTTCCGCGCTTAGGCTTTCTCTTTAGGTGTTGTTGGCTTTGGTCATATCAAGGAATTAAATCAAGAGGAAATGAAAGCGATGACCCGAGGTTAGCTTCCGGAAACGCAATGTTTGCGGACAAACTCGGCAGCCATGCTGTATGTTGTAAGCTGCTGACGGGATGAAAATTTGTTCAATCTTCGTTAATTTAAGTTGTATTAAATTTAATATATAATAGAGCTAAACAGTAACAGCCCTAGAATATGAATAATCCATTTGCTGGAAGAAAAATGGTTTCGATTTTACGAAAATCGAAACTCAATGTTCCTCCTACGAGAAATCAAAATTTTAAAGGATGATGATTATTAATTATATTAAATAGGTTTTTCATTGAAACGTTAACGAAAGTCGATACGCACGTAGTCAATAAATCAGAGGCAGAGTTATCTAAAATACGATATTTTACCAGCGTGCAAAAACCTTGATTGTCCGCTGTCTATCCCAAGATGCTTTGCGCTTTGCGAAGTCAAGCTCGACGAACAAGTGTAAGCCACTAAACAATGGCTTTCACTTCCTCTTGATTTAGTTCCTTGGTCATATCACGCAAATCCGGACTTTTCATTGGCAAGTGAAACAAGTGACGCGAGTGACACAACAAAGTAAACAATTAAAACTTCTTTGCTTTATAACAATCCAACTATAAATAAAGGAGAACATGAAGGAAACAATTTTGCATTGTTGTTGCACATTTAAGCATTGTTGGCGCACATGCTGGAACTGAAAAGCCACCTGACCATTGTTGTCTGAGCAACAATATTTATCATTCAATCACAAAACTATAAATAAAGGAGAAAATGTGAGTTCATCAAACGAAACAAAATGTGATAAAGCACGAATTTCGTCAAAATTTTCAAAGTTTCAAATTCGGAGTTTTCATTGGCTCTTCAGACCAGTGACCAATAGTATCTACTTCAATTCTACATGTGGGAGATTCGAAAAATAGCTCAATAATCATTTGATGCATGTAATAACTATTTGTAAATGAATATCTATCAATAATGGTTCTTAATGAACAGGGTTATTGCGCCGACGAAGCGAAAATTTCAAACAATCGCGGAGCCTCCGCCGCGGAGGTCGAAGAAGCCTATGCGAGTCCAACGGAGTATGAAAGTCGACGGGACCGAAAAAGGCGTTTGGTTACGCGTCGAGCGGCTATACGACGTCTACAGAAGGCGCAAGAGGAAACTAAAACTCCAGAGGAACAAAGGGGCCGACATGAAGCGCGTATACGCAATGCAGTTGCTGAAGTCGCTCATCGATAGCGCATCACGGAAATTGAAGTAAATCTTCAACGTGAAGATACAGCGGCTCATGCTATTCGAAGACAGCAAATGTCGGAAAATGAACGTGTTTCGGACTGTCAACGCAATTTTGCTTCAACAACGAAGCAGGTACACGAAGCTGTTGCAGGAATCGAAGATATCCAGCCTTGAACTCGTCGGCCACTTGGCTGCTGTATGTTCTCACTCCCGCTCTCTCAAGTTTACGGACGAAACTTCGGCAATATGTTGTTTGAACAGAAAAATCATTATTGCTCCTCCAAATGAGGTACTGCATGAACTGGTCCAACTGTGGTCGAATCCCAGTTTCATGAACTGTATCAGGGCGTACAATAGCGGTTTTGCCTTTACGTCAGTTCATTTTATTACCAAAAACTAGCAAACCCGCGCCCGGCGTTGCCTGGGCTTTTTAAAAATAAAAATAAAATAAAAATACAGTATAGGTAAATTTTAAAAAACATTTATTTAATGTCAAAAATTAATGGAAGTTTTTGGACTACACCTAAGTCTTGAGTACTTCCTTATAAACGACATTTAATGTTGTTGCATCTTTACTGCAAATGTATAAATTTCTAGGGTCGCTAACTCTAGAACAGGCAACATACAGTTGGCCATGTGAGAAACAATCTTCTTGCAAATTTACTCCAGCTACTTTCAATGTTTGGCCATGAGATTTGTTAATTGTTATGGCAAAGCAAAGTTTAACTGGAAATTGAATGCGTTTGAACTGAAAAGGTAAGTCTGTAGGTATTAAAGGGACTCTTGGAATTAAAACTGTTTCACCAAGACCACTTCCAGTAATAATTGAACCTTCTATCACGTTATCTTTTAGTGATTTCACAATTAACCTTGTTCCATTACAAAGTGTTGGAGGATTTAAATTTCTAAGTAACATTATAAGAACACCAATTTTAAGTTGTAATAAATGAAGTGAAAAACCAGAAGGTTGTAATGAGTTTAAAAATTCCACGGGGTAATGTACTGCATTTTCAGTTTGTAAAACTGTGTTGATGGAACAATACTGTTATACATTTCCATCAGCTTTGTTCATTATTTTTAAGTTTAGTAGGTTATCAGAATCGTTAATATAGTCCTCTCTTGGAACCATCCTAAAGACTTGGACTGAATATTATAAATATCGGGGTAAAATTTTTCAATCAAAGAATCTAGCGATTCGACATAATTGCACAATGAAGAATCAAGTTTTATCCTACCATTTACTTCTGGTTCACTGCCACAACCAATTTTCAACAATTTTGTAGAAAATGCATCTGCCTGTTGATCATTATTTAAAAGGACCCTCATGTTTTTAGTGAGTGAAAGGTGAATAACATGCTCTCAAATAAAAGACTTTTTTAAGCAAGCATTTACTTCGTCAGCAACTGTACCTTTTGTTATAACTGGTAGAGTTTGACGAAAGTCACCTGTGAATAAAAATGTCAAGCCACCCATTATTTGATTGGAGTTTCTAAGATCTTTCAGAGTGCGATGCAAAGCTTCAACAACAACCTTATTTGCCATAGTAGCTTCATCCCAAACTATCAAGGAAGATCTACGAAGTAATTTTGCAGTAGCACTTTGTTTTTTCATTTGGCAGAAAGGAGTGTCCCCTGGTATAATTGTGAGGGGAAGTTTAAAAGTGGAGTGTGCAGTTCGTCCCCCCAGTAACAATGTTGCTGCTATTCCTGAAGATGCAACGGCTATAGCTATCTTATTGAAACTTCTAATTTTGCATAGTATTAAGTTTGTTAAAAAAATTTTCCCTGTGCCTCCAGGAGCATCTAAAAAGAATAGCTTTCCTTCACCATTTTGTACACATGTAATAACCTTATCGTATGCGAAACGTTCGGTTTCTCTTCGCATGGTTTCTGTTTACACAGCTGTTAGAGGAGAAAAAAGCATGGCAGCCTATCGCAAAAATAGTACGTATTTCATTGAGTTCTTTTGAATTTTTTTGTGTTATATATTTTTTATTTTTTTATTGAATTAGTTTATTGAAATATTAAGTTGTGGAGTTACAGTATAGGTAAATTTTAAAAAAACCTTTATTTAATGTCAAAAAATTAATGGAAGTTTTTGGACTACACCTAAGTCTTGAGTACTTCCTTATAAACGACATTTAATGTTGTTGCATCTTTACTGCAAATGTATAAATTTCTAGGATCGCTAACTCTAGAACAGGCAACATACAGTTGGCCATGTGAGAAACGATGTTCTTGCAAATTTACTCAGCTATTAAGATGAAGTAGAATTAGCTTATGTTTGTTTGTTTGCTCAAGAGATAGCGCTAAGCGTTTCGATCGCCGATCACCATATGATGAGCAGCCACGTTGACGCATTTTGAAAGCAATTAACGTAAATAATTTAATATAAAACCAATTTTTATGAATTAATACCTAGCCTACAAAGTTTTTATATAAATCCCCTAATAAACAAAACTTGTTTCATAAAAATCGATGCAGTAGTTCTTAAGGTTATCGAGCACATACACCGGGGAAGTGACTTAGATTTATACTATGTATAGATACCGTTACAGGCGACTGATAATTTTGTGGAGCTCAGATGTCAACAATTTTCCATTCGCCCAGCTTATGCAATGGCAATTAACAAGTCCCAGGATCAAACCTTAAACAACATTGGTTTATACCTAGAGTAGATTGATAGTGATACCCGCCTTCGTTTTGCCTTGAAAAGCTTGGCAAAGACTGGCATCTCAGCTAGTCTTAAGTATAAATAGAGAAAAATAGTAATTAATATCGGAGATAATGGCGTGAAAAAATCCTCCAAAGACCATTTTCCAATTATTATTAAGTATAACTCATCAGCTATGAATTTTAAAAATTTTTTCTGACTTGTACAATAAGCAGCAGTGAAGAACTTAGTATTTATTTTTCCAAAAGTTTTCATAATCATATATTAATAATCAATGAAGGATTAATACATAATTCGTAAATATGTATCAGATATGAACTGTTCAAGTTATTCAATTACTATATGTGCTTTGACATATTTAAAATAATTTTTAATGTGCAATAGATACTTGTATGGATTCTTTTAAATTGAATAAGTCAGATCAAGAGGGGATTAAGCCACATTTATGGCATATACAGGTAAAAAACAACAACAACAAAAACAAAAACAAAAAAACAACAAACAAACAAACAAAAACAGGAATCTAATATGCACTATTCCAAATTTCCCAATACATATTATTATACATTTAATTTTAACACAATGGA
>JAHWFO010036508.1:71293-84838 GCA_023313115.1 Rhysida immarginata
AATTTATTTGTCTTCTTTTAATTAAAGGAGTGTAATTTATCTTAATTCATATATATTTATCACAACTCCTACGTTTATAATATAACTCTCAAATATAAATTGAAAATCGTGTAATTACAATCGAAAAATAAAAAAAAAGTTTTTTCGCTGGGGTGTACCACTAGTTTGCTAAATTATTAGATCATGAATCACATTTTAATGATTAATTAATTATATAATTTGAAAATATTTGCACTACTTTTAATCCGTTGTTTGATTCCATAAAAGTATTTTAAATGCTATTTTATTTTATGAAAATTTTTTTTCTATTTTGTTATTTCTTTGCAGTGTAGAATATTGAATTTTAAACTTGCAAATATAAGAAACTGTATGTGGTATCATGTTTTTCTTTATAATTATTCATTTTGGATGACCCTTTTGTTGTTGAGATATAAAAACAATCATTTTTATATAAAATTTATTAATTAAAAAGGGCTTATTTCTTTTCTATTTGTGAAATAAATGAATTTTTTATGTCCTATTTGATCAACGCCAAAGCACAGTCAAGAGAAAAAAAGCAAGCATTGTTTCGGTTGACTGGCTTTGTCGGTGTTGTTCCAGCGAAGGGGAGAGGCGGGAAATTCATCGAATCCTCGATGATAGTTTTCCATGCTCCTGCCTTTTTATGTTGCGGAATGTCAAACAAATTACCACAGACGAATGTAAAACTATTTTCCTCTTTATTATTTGATAATTTTTAAAAGGTACACGGTTTTTTAAAGCTGTATACAACGTAAGAAAACACTCTCGCTTACTTATCGATAAATCAGACGCCATGTTCATTCTAGGTTCTTTCTCAACTAATCTACTGTCGACCTGTGCTCTCGACGCATGCGCAGAGTTAAGTCGTAATTGCAAATCGCGCCTATGGGAACCGGCACCTCTGCCGATAATCGAGTACGACCAACGCCACCTGAGAAGGTATGGCTAGCTAATGTAGATAAAAACAGAAAAACTCATTAAAAAACTTTCACTTTACCCACTCGATAAAGGGCAGGGGATGAGATTTTTTCACCGGGTTTTTTGCTAAACCCACATTTTACATGATGCTCTACAACTATCTAAATAACACATGGGGTCTAACCCCTACCCCCAGAAAATTAAAATTTTCAATATTTACCCCTTCACCCCCAGGAACGCGAAATGTTTTTATTCTGAATTAGGGGACATACTTACTTACTTACTTTTCAAACCCGCTTATCCGTTAGGGTCGCGGGGGCAGCAGCCCTATGGAGGATCTCCAGCGATCACGATCTTCTGCCATAAGGCGCATGTCCTCTCTGGTAATACCCAAGCGACTCGAGCCCAGATTCTCCATGTAGTCTAGCCACCTGGTTCTAGGCCGACCCCTTGGTCTCTTACCCACCGGCTTGGAAAATAAAAACTGCCTAGGAAGACCAGTTTGCGGCATCTGTATCACGTGGCCATACCAGCGCAACTGAGATCTCTCAATGCGGAGAAGTAGCGGCTCAACACCTAAAGACTCCCTTATTGTGCTGCTGTGCACTCTATCTAGTAGGGTAACACCTGCCACACTTCTTAGGGTGAGAATGGGGACGAAGATAGATTTGAAGACGGAGAGCTTAGCTTTGTTGCCCAGCTCACGTTTCGTTACTACGGATCGCCACAGTTCACGTCTGACACTGCTTGCTGCACCGTTCCGAGCATCCAATTCTTTCTCCTGCCGTCCATCACTCGTAAATGCAATCCCGAGATACTTGAATTTCTCCACCTGTCTCAATGAGGCTCCCCTAACATGGAGAGCACACTGAGCAGGCTATCTTGAAAGAACCAGAACCTCGATTTTAGCCACACTCTTCTTCATCCCAGCTTCTTCACATTTGGCTGCAAACCGGTCTAGTGCATGCTGAAGGTTCATGCGAGAAGACCCAAGGAGGACAAAGTCGTCAGCAAAGAGCAACCTCTCCACCGGCGTGTCCCCTCTCCACCTGTCTAAAAACGCTTATCGCCTCGGCTGTCCCTGTCTATCCAGTTCATAAAGATAATGAACAAGAGGGGCGACAGTATGCACCCTTGGCAGACTCCAACACCCACAGTGAATGGTCTTGACTTAATGCCATTCATCCGGACACACATCTCAGAGCTTTTGTACAGAGACATGATAGCAACCAGTAATTGCCCATCCACTCCATACTCTTGCAACTCTTACCAGAGCTTCTCCCGAGGAACTCTGTCATATGCTTTTTCAAGGTCCACAAAGCAAGCGTAGACCTCTTTTGCATACTCCCAGGATTTCTCAAAGATTTGCCTTAAAGCAAAGATGTGATCCATCGTGCTTCGGCCAGGTCAGAAACCACACTGCTCCCCCGACAGTTCGGAGTCGACTATTTCCCAACTTCTCTTCTCCAGACACTTAGCGTACACCTTCCCAGGAATGCTGAGCAAAGAGATGCCTCGATAGTTGTTGCAATCTCTCTGATCTCCCTTTTTGAAGATAGGGATCACAATTCCTGTCTGCCATTGCTTAGGGGTCTGTCCAGATATCCAAGCAACCTGACACACTCGAGTCAGCCACAGGATACTATCCTGATTTAAGGCCTTTAACATCTCGGACTGGATTTCATCATTAAGTCTTCAGGGACTTAATTATCCATCTGACTTCTGTTTCAGTGATACTACCGTGATTATTCTCCGCTCCAAGGTGCACCTCATGTGCCTCAGTTGTTCCTGTCACCGGATTAAGAAGAGATGCAAAGTATTCCTTCCATCTATGCAACACGCTCTCCTCCGTTTTCAGAAGCCTCCCATCTGAACTCTTAATAGTTTGTGATGAAAGAGACTTCTTTCCACGGAGGCGGCGCACGGTCTGCCAGAATACCTTATTTGCCGAACCATAGTCTGCCTCCAATTTCTCCACGAACTTCTCCCAGGCCTTGGCTTTAGCTGTTGATACTGTCTTTGCTGCTGCTTTTCGCGCCTCTGTGTACCGCACTTGACTCGAAGTTCACTTATTTGCAAGCCATAGCAAATAGGCTTCCTTCTTTGCCTTGACAGCTTCTTGGACTTCACCGTTCCACCATGCAGTCCTTTTCTCATTGCCCTGTGCCACACTCAGCCACTTACGACCACAGCACAATGCAGCCGACGTAATCACAACAGTTTTAAACAACTGCCACTGCTCTTCAACAGAAGCATGATCTCTGGGTAGTTCTTTGAAACTTGAAGATATGTTATCTGCAAAGGTCTTCCTCACAGCTCTATCTTCCAATGCCTCCCATTTGATGTGCCAAGTTTGTCTGAACCTAGTATTTCGCTTGGTTGGCATGGATTCAGAGAATCGCAAACTGCAGGCAACAAAGTGGTGATCAGTTGATAGTTCTATCCCTCTGTTTTAGGGGACATTAATACCGAATAATCAATATTCATTTTCCCCCAATCTGTTCCCCTTGAGTCGTTATTTGGACCTAAAGACGGAACACCAATTATGAAACACCCTGTAGAATCTACAGTTAAAGAGCTTTCATATGTTACCAATTACATCTTTCTAAGTAAAATACAATCAAAGTTACAGTACTTCATAGATAAAGTCCGTAACTTAAGCCCCCCCCCCACTCAAATTAAGAAAATTTATAATGTCCGTAACTTCCATAAAAATGAAAAAAATTAAAATTATTTGGCATTCATTACTAACTCCCTAGGGAATTGTATATACCAAATTTCATTAAAATCCGAGAGGTCAGTGCCAAAACTATAAAATTTCTGCCTGAATTGACGTGGAATGACCCTTATATGTTTGTACAATAAAAGTTCTACAATTTGTAGACATTCCTACATAATGTTAAACGAAGTTAGCCTCAATTGCTGAAGCATTCTGTGTAAACGTCTATTTTTTCTTCATATTCTGTTATTAAAGCATATATACGTTACCATCTAATATGAAAGCCAGCGATTACCTACTAGCAATTTGCAATATGTATAACCGTAATTAATTATGAGTAATGGCCTAAAACCAATATGCACTTGATACCATTAAGCCATGGATAACAACAGGTCTAACAACTTGTAAGAAGTTGGTTGTTATATTACACGCAATATCTTAGCATTGGAAGTTCCAACGGTACCATGTTGTACGATGAGGATACGTACTACTAAACCAATTCTCACTATCATTAATTACTCGTTATATTCACTCTTGAAACGTTGTTACAAGTTGTTTGATATATTATACGCCATACCTTAGCATTGAAAGTTTTAATGGTACCATATGGTACGATTAGGACACGTACTACTAAACTAATTTCCACTATAATTAATTACTCATTATATTCATTTATGGCACGTCGTTACGAACTGTTTGATATATGCCATATCTCAGAATGGATAGTCCCAATGGTACCATATGCTACCATTAGAATTTGTACTACTAAACTAATTATCACTATCATTAATTACTCGTTATATTCATTCGTGGTATTTCATTACGAGTTGTTTGATATATTACATGCCATATCTTAGCATTGAAAGTTCCAATGTTACCATGTTGTATGATTAGGATACTTACTACTAAACTAATTCCCACTATCATTAATTACTCGATATATTCATTCATGGCACTTCGTTACAAGTTGTTTGATATATTACACGCCATATCTTAGCATTGCAAATTCCAACCGTACCATGTGGTACGATTAGGACACGTACAACTAAACTAATTTCCGCTATCATTTATTACTCATTATATTCATTCACGGCACGTCGTTACGAGCTGTTAGATATATGCCATATATCAGAATGGAAAGTTTCAATAGTACCATGTGGTACGATTAGGACACGTACTACTAAACTAATTAGCACTATCATTAATTACTTGTTATATTCATTCATGGGAGTTCATTAAGATTCCAACACTCATTAATTACTTGATATTTTTATTCGTGATGCATCGTTATGGGATGTGTGATACATTACATGCTATATCTTAGCTTTGAAAGTTCTAAAGATGACATGGTATCATTAGAACATGTAAACAAATTTCGGCAATCATTAACTATTCGTTATATTCGTTCATGATACGTCGTCGGTGGCTCTACTTAAAGAATCACTCAAGGAAAGAAAATTCCCAACGGTGTGCTTCACTGCAATTCAATTATTTTAGAAACCTCAGCCAACCTGGCCAGCCCAAGCTGATTTTGAGTGACTCTTTCTCGCCCATGTACTCAAAATCTTTCAAGGGGAAGGGTGTGATTAAAAATTGTTTTTAGACTAATGTGGAAATTTTTCTTTATCTTTAATAGTTTTCGAGTTAGCAAATGGATTACCTTAAATTTGGGGGTCATAATCAAATTTGAGTGCGGCAATGAATTACCCCCCCCCCTATTACCGATAAGCCACACTCATCAGATCTCGCTTTCCTGGGAGCTTTAAGATATCTGACACTTTACCAGACTTTTTGGACACCCTGTATATAATGCCTTGTTGTTAATTGCTATCATATAATTTTTTCTGATTGGTTAACCACGGCTATATATATAGTGGTTTAGTTAGTTATTTTCACTTGTTGTTTCTCACTGAAGGAGACAGAGAGCTCCGAAGTGTACATATGAGTTTTTATTTTATCAAAATCATTTATGTGGAATAGCAGTTTCTTTTCTTTCTTTCTTGTTAAGTATTTCTGAAATTTTCCCAATTTTCTCATTCTCGTATTACTTTGTAATTTATAATTTTTTGCTGTTGACTACGACAATAAGTAACTTATTTTACTTGGAAAATATCGAAAACAGGATTAAACCTCATTCATTCTTTTACCTAGAAGAATATAAAGTGATCGTTGAAAATTGAAGCATTGATATTAATATATACAGTAATTAGGTTGGTCGGTTTATTAGAATTTTTGGCGTCGACTACTAAGGTCATTTTGCGCCTTTATACAAGTTATATCTGTACGCAGCCCGGGACAAACACAAACATCCATGCCCGCGGCGGGATTCGAACCCACGACCAGCTGGACTCGAGAACTAGAAAGCCTACGCCCTAGCCCTCTCGGCCAACTGGCCATCATACAGTAATTAAAGCATAGATAATTAAATATAGATAAAAAACGACAGGAAAAATTCCGCCACCTGGAGTCAAACCAGGGACCACGAACATGTAGCTCTTCGCTTCTATTAACTGGATCACTGCGTACACGAGAAAACAAGAATGTCTCCGAGTATTCTGAAAACTGCTTACCAGTCAAAGTGAAAGCCCAAGGTAGAATATGTTAAAAAACGAATTAACTTGCATCAATGTTATCTTATTTAATTTTTATCCATTTTATGAGCATAACTTTAAAATGGATAAACGAAATAATCTATACGAGGAAACTTTTCGGTTAATTTTCACTATCTGCATAATCGTCAACTCCGTCGGGAAGATCCGCGAACCATTCGAAGGTTGTGTCCTCACCCTGTAATCAACCGAGCGATAGTACATATCAGTCCATTAGTGCTGAGGCGCGTAGCATTGGTTTTTTTCGTTTGCGATTGTGGAGACAGTGGAAATTAAACGAATAATAAAAAGTATGCTAAAGCGAAATGAAATTGTTACTTACTGTCAAGGATTCTGCTTGAATGTAACTCTTAGTTTTGAAATCATCTGTCTTAATGCCATTGAAATCACCGCATAATCCGCAAACTCGTTTGCTAAATTGTTTAGGAATGCTGACGAAAACTTTATTCTCATTCCAGACGACCATTATACCCTAAATAATAAAATTATAGATATTGGAAAAAGGTTTACGGAGCAGAGTTGGAATTAAATTGGTTATCCGTATAATACAAATAGAACGCCAATATTGGGAGATAATAAAGGGTAATCTACAAATTAATGGACAATTTTTTTTGGATTGATTAGATACAGTCCATAATTAACGAGACAAAGTATATTTCACAGTAATAATTTTAAGAAACTCCAAAGGATTGTCCGCAATTGTTTAGGCATTTATCCCATTGTGACACTAGTTGCAGAATGCCGTGCTCGTAGAAAACCTTTGGCTGCTGTTTAAACCAACTGCGCATGCACTCCTTGACTTCATCATCATTTGAATCTGTTGTCTCCGCAGTGCTTTTTTTTGAGCTCACGGAAAATGCGGAAGTCACATGGGGACAGATCTGGATTGAAGGGGGAGGGGGGGCTCTGGACTTTCCACTTAAACTTCTGCAGACATTCCTTTGTTGCGTTGACTGAATTCGGTCTAGGTTGTGGTGCAATATGATGATACCACAAGAAAGTTTACCCATAAATCCCCCATCATCGATGGATTTTTCGACCTCCTGCACTTTCCGCTGTCAAAAAACGCATAACACCCCGCTGCTCCTCTTTGGATGCATCGCATTCAAAAATGGACATGGCCGCTGCTCTGTTATCAATCTTTTCTCATTCCTTGCCAGACACGTAATTCCTACCGCGAGAATTCTTTTTGTCACACCAGCAACTACACTTCAGGGTCTCCATGTCGCTGAATAATATGATTTTGTTGCAAAATCCTCTGCCTCGTTATTTATTGACTGTGTCTCGTATTTTCTGTTGGATTTTTTTTTCTCGTTTTCTGTCTATACATTTTTCCTTTTTTAAAATTCAGTCATTTCGTTATACAATCTACGAGGTAGTCCAGAAAGTACGTTCCGTTTAGTAGTAAAAAAAAAAAAAAAAAAAAGCTGATACACTCTGAGAAAAAAAAAATTATTAAAAAAAAATCTCTATACCTTGAAATTATTTTTCTACACAGCTGCCACCAATTTGAAAGCACTTATCATAGCAAGGCACGAGGTTTTCTATTCCTCTTCATAAAAAGTTGCCGCCTGTGATATCAACCACGTATTGACAGTTTCTTTTACCCCGTCATCGTTGTTCAACTTCTGGCCACCAAGGAACGACTTCAGGTTCAAAAAGACATGTAAGTCACTAGATTAAGGCGACCAGAAGTTCAATAAGCTTAAAACGTGGTTGGTTGTTTTCTGTAGGCCTTGATTTCGCCATGTGCTGCTTATACAGGATGATTTGATAGTTACTGTGCAGTAGTGCATGGAAACGTGTACACTTTGCCTGAACTGAAGGAGGAAATCACCACTAAAGTTCAGCAAATCTCACCAGCTATATTGAGCAGAGTATTTCACAACATGCAACTGCGTGCTAACCGATGTCATTAAATACCATTTCCAGCCACTGCACAGTAACTATTGAAGCATCTGTACATGTACTTACCTTTCTTAAACGCCTGAATTTACGTCAGTTTCGTCTTAACATATGGTCACAGCCCGAGGGAGTCTGCAAGTTTAGGAGCCGATATTCTTTACAAGTTTATCAATTATCTTCCTCGTAGAGGCCCAATGCACTGCTTTGCTCAGGGGATTCTGTTAAGACTGCCCTATTTTATTCACTTATTTTTGAAACATCTAACCGACTATATGAGCAAATACTTAAAACCTGAACGTCTAGTTCAAGCCAAATTTGAGAATAATTGGTTAAGCAGTTGGCAAGTTTTATGGTTATACTAGAAGCGAACCCACCCGATTGTATAATCGGGAAATAACCTATTGTTAAATAACCCATTGTTAGATTTTTTCTTTGTTGTGACAACGTCCATCATTGCTGATTTTATATAAATGATAAATAGTCATGCTAGAGAAGAATTAAATCTGCTAGCTTTCAGTTATTCATTAATGAGAGCTTAAAATTAACAGTATAGAAAGAGCTTAGCTAATAAATTAATGTAATTTTATTACCTCTGGGAGAGCTACTATGATGGATTTAGATAGTTTGAAATCTTGGAAAAATGATTTTGCAAGATGGCCAAAATAATCCGTTGAAGATGTTGTATATACAGCGACATTTTCATTAATGTAAGGTACATCTAAACTCATGTTGTTAACCAATAGTTTTCCAGAGAGTGGGCTTAAAATCGTTATTTCCATACAATTTGCATTTACGATGAGATTTTTTTTCTTCATATTGGCTTGATTATTGGAAACATACACAGCAAAAGTTCCCAGTGAACAGTCTTGAGCCATGGTATAACTACACGTACTTGTCAATTTAAAATTATTTCCATCAAAAGTTGTATACACGTTGTTTTCTGCAACCTTGCAAATCGCTCCAGTCTCGACACACAGTTTGCAGCATCCGCCAGGTAATTTCAACAAATTCTCCATCTGAAAGTAGACAAATGTTTTAAGTAAATTAATAACACTGTATAAGAAAATGTAATGCTTTTTTTGTTAAGTGGACACCAAATAGTGATTCTTTTTGTGGTGATTTCAAATCTGATGCCAGTTTGTTTTCTATCGGGCAGAATTTTCAGTATGTGAATTCTGAATATTTTCCCTCTAAAACTGCCTTAAATTTTACGGGTTTAAATCATTATAATTCAAATTAGGAAGTGACTGTAAGAAAATTGCATTAAAAACATTGAATTCATCGCATTAAGGAGAAAAGAGTAATGGTAGACAGGTAGGGTTCTCACACTGTAAGGTGAAATGGAAGAGTTCACTTTACCGCGTTCAATAACTAGGGCAGTCATAGAGATAATATACTTTATACCATGCGCGGTCTGTGAGCTACTTTTTTCACTCAAGCCTGCTCGCAACTGCTCGATGCAGCCTATTGTTGAAGTGTCAGGATTTAATAAAATTAGAGCATTTAAAAAAATTTTGCCTGCATGTCTCTACCAATTGAGTGTGATAAAGTGAACTCTTCCATTTCACCTTACAGTATGAGAGCTCTAACTTAACTTACAAAAATGACTCTGAATGACGCTTTTACGAAGACTGCAGCTGCTGATTTACCATATTTCTTTTAATAGAAGCCTGTGCTCTTACTGAACGTTTTAATAAAGGGGCATTGCAAGTACTTAACACATAGAAGCCGGTCTCAAACATATATCCTTGTGCAACTTAATTGAAATAAAACTCGCATATACATACGTTAGTAACGGATATGGCCATCTCTATTTTTAAGCAACATTTGAACACGGTTTGGCATGGAGTCTACTAGTTTCTAACACTCACTGTTGATTTTAGTATTCCTGTACCACACATTAATCAGCGCCTGAATGAGTTTCTCCATAGTCGACAAATTCTCAATGGGATGCACGTCCGGAGAATTCCCTGGCCCATCAAGTATCTGTATCTGCTGCTCTGTCATGAATTTCTTCACACCTTTCTTGTGTGACAGAGGGCTGGGTCCTGCTCAATATCCCAGTATTGTTAGAATACCTCTTTTCCAGTTCAGGAACAATTTTCTTTCATAGAACCTCAATATATTGTGACGAGCATATCATTCCTTCCATTGACTGCAGGCTTCCGACACCATAACTGAAGCATCCCCAAAATATCTCCGCAAACTTGCTTTCTTTCAATTCATTTACACAAGGGTGCAGGCCCGGAGCAAATGAACGTATTTGTTGATGCACTCCTTTATAATCATTCAACCAAACAACCAAAAAAATAAAATCGATTCCTGATTGGCCAATGCCAGGTCTACCTCGTGTAAAAATTCTTGTGCGTCATGTATCCACAGCTCCTCGAGGTCAGTTTCCACTTTATTCTATCTAGATTCATTTACATCTCACCCAACCCAGTTTTTAACCAGGTTTCCCATGAGGGATTCACCTACAAGATGATCAGAGACGACTTTCCCTCGGAGTTGGTCTGGTTGGTACATTCCTTCCTTACCAACAGGTATTACTAAATCAAAGTTGACAACAAAATTTCCTCACTATGTGATGTTCAATTAAGAATAAATATTGGAATCCTAAAATTTTTATTAAATAAAAAAGGATCCAGACCGAAAAAATAAAAACACGAGACAAGACGGATAAGGGGAAAGTATAAGGCAATTACAATAGTAATCAATGATAGAGAAAGCAAAAGTTAAGACATTTCATCTTAGAATAAACAACGTGTAATGGAATGACAGAATAATATTTAAGGAAATTTTATATCAGATCAGTTCTTTTTAACGATTTGCCTAATATCAAAAGTTCTGGTTTGTCCCTGTCAGAACCAAGCTTAAATTAGCGGCCGCAATGTCAATCAAGAAAATTTAAAATTTAAAATGGCAGTCACTCCACGACAGTCTGGTATTCATTGTGGAGAATGATGTCTGGTTATGAAGCAGGATTCGACCATCCGTCCAATATCGAATTGCAGACCAGATTATCAAGATTCGAACGAATCCTCTTTAATCTTTAGTGTTCACTGCACAGACGCATCCTCGCTTCCAATCGGCTCAGAGCCAACGCAGCAGTGCACCCTCTTTCGATAAAACAAACAACTTTCATCCACGATAAACGTCACAATGTGAAAGTGATGTACGCAAGGCACTGTCTACTTACTCTGTGAACGATTTTTCGGACCCCAATTAATGCAAATTATAATTTTTTTTGCATATGATATTGACATGGATGCACTGAATTATAACTCGTCTACAAAAGGCCTGAAGGATTTTGAATGCTCGTTTAAGAACTGGAGGCTAAAGCTGAATGTCTATAAAGTTAAAGCTATGTACTTAAACAAGAAGCTCAAGTTCACCATGGAACTCGGTCGTTTTATATGAGAAGAAGCTGAGTCGATGAGCATTGGATAGAAACATGTAACGTATGGACTGAATGAAATGAAAAAGATCATGTTCAGTCTGATTGCTCTCATAGGCATCGACAATAAGCTACTCTTGCACAAGACAATTATTAGGACATTCCTTCTCTAACCTACGACAGCGTGGGCGACCATACGCAGAAATAATTGGAGTGAGAGTGTTATCCTGAAGACAATTGCCCAAGTAGACAGGGGAACTCCGCAGGAAAAGTCATCCACATGTGGCGCCCCCGCCCTGTTCCAAAGGGTCCGAGAAAATGTCTTCCGGTTCGGCATGTCATGGGAATAAATAGGCGATCAATATACAACAGGCAAATGAAACAAAATTTAATTCAAATAAAATTAAATAAAAGGTACAAGATGAGATTCAAAAATAAGCGTCATCAAAAGGGTTCTACAAGTTCATTTACAGCATAAATTTCTATAATCAGAATTTTGATAAAAAGAATCGTTATCAACTATTTCTGGCTATGGCTTACAAGAAACATTAATGGCAAAGTATCAAAATTAATCAAGTTGGCAATATGGAATCCAAAGTCTCATATAAAACAAACAGGCAGGACAAGTGCTACATAGCAACAATCATTTAAGGGAAGCACATCCTTAAATTACTACCCCAAGTTAATTGCTCCAAAAAGTAACCTCTAAAGAGTACAGTCCACTTTAACAGTCAGGCTTACCAAACATAACAATTTAAAGCCCATCCTCATTAGGGATGGAATCCTCATTGCTTCAATGGTGTTAAACATGCTTCTAGCATTTCAAAGCATTTGGTTTTCAAAAGGCCGTTCCAGACCGTTAACACTATAGATAATCACGTAGTGCCTCGACTTAAAAGGGACCCAAAATTCCTCAAGTTTGCTATTAAGTTTTATTCCATTATTCCTTATCCGAAAAAAACAGCTTAGTTGACGAATGAGAATAAGATATAAAGAGTTTCTTTAACATTTTTGTCAAATTAATACACGGTCGAGCAACATTATTATGACCGCCTCCTACGTTTGTCTTCGGGGTGCCCAGCCGAGGAACTATGTCACGTGGCAGGAATTGGTTAGGTTAATATATAAGGTAGGTTTCCACTATGTTAAAAATATATCACTCTTTGCTGCATTGGGTAAGATTTATCAGATCTGGAAAAGGGGATGATAATCAGCTTTCGGGCCAAGGGTGGAAGTATTTCGGAAACCGCGCAGTTTGTGAACTGTTCTCGTGCTGTTGTAGTTAAAGTGTACCAGGACTGGGAAAATGGGATCGTTCAGAATAAATGGTATGAGAACTTGGAGCACCACGAGCCATTGACGAGAGAGATGAACGTCGGTTACAAAGGTGTGTGAAGGTCAACCGAAGAGCTACAGTGGACCAACTTACCGCTCAAACAAATGAAGATGCTCTACCAGACATGTCTCTAAAACCACAGTACAGAGGACCCTGCTACGTTTGGGCCTCCGCAGCAGATGGATGGTCACCGCACCCATGCTGACAAAGGTTCAACGCCAGTAGTAGGGGCAGCTCTTTGTGTACCACTTCCGGTTTTCATAAGGCCAGTTTATGTACCACTTCCGGCCACGCCCACCACGCCCTCGCCCCAGGCGGTGGTACCCAAATGGTCCTCCACGTGACCCTTTTTTATCAGCAGAGATAAGATGAAAAGATAAGATAAGCCCAGCGGACCGCCATTTTCGTTGCCATGGCAACGGAGCGGCCATTTTTGATGAGCAGATAAGATAAGACCAGCTGGTCTCACCCTCCACCCGCCATTTTGAGAAACGGCGGCCATTTCTGTTTTTCTTAATATTTTGAATCCTTTTTTTTTTATGCATCATAATGCTTTATTAAATAAAGATAAAAAGATACAAAAGATGAAAAGATAAGAAAAAGGAGAAAGAGAAAGAAGAAGAAACGGAAAAAAGAGAGA
>JAHWFO010036508.1:93288-109894 GCA_023313115.1 Rhysida immarginata
GAGAGAGAGAGAGAGAGAGAGAGAGAGAGAGAGAGAGAGAGAGAGAATATCATACGGTTAAATCAGTAAGGGATTGGGTTCGGTAATCTGTGACAGATGTTTCGTTAAAGGAAGCCACTAAGAAAAAAAAATGTCGAAAATGAATGAGTGTTTCAGGTTCTATTACGGGTAGGAGAGAAAAAGGTGGAAAATTGTAATTAGGAAAGACTAAACTACTGAAAATCGCAAGAAAAAAAAATTAAAATAACTATAAAATAAAACTTACTTGTACGAGTAGAATCTGGAATGCTAGTTGAACTGAGTAGAGCAGAGTAGGGTCAATGGACGGCAGCTAGGTCGCTAACAAGATGATTGTTGTACGATGAGCTAACTAGGAATCAAAACACGGGTATTTATACGGTTGTCTGTTTCATGACATAGTACCCATCAGCGTATACTCATTGTCACGTTTTTTGATTAAAACAGGGTTTTTAGAATTGTAGGTATTGCATCTTGTTTTCATTAGCGTATACTCATTGTCACGTTTTGTGATTAAAACAAAACTTTTTAGAAATGTATATTATGAAATACAGTTTTCCCCACATCAATGCCTTTAGAATACTTGCCGCTCAAGATCACAAACGTTACCGACAGTCATAGAAAGAGAGATGCATCAAGTGATGAAGATAAAACGTTGGTTCAGATCAGTTTTGTTGATTTAGAACAAATACAGCATCCACCTTATCAACAAAGTCGAAGCCGCCTCACACACAAAGAAACTTTCAGAAAATGTGTCTGTGCATAAACTCGTGATTGTGTAACATGAAAATGTAAAATTGAATACTTCAGCATTAATAAAAACTAATTTACTTCTTCTTCAAAAATTACAAGCAGAAATCCAAGAAAAAAATATTCTAGATCATGTACTATGTATATTTGTCCGCAAACAAATCATACAAACAAAATAGTGTTGTGAAAAAAAAAAATTAATAAACGTTTTTAATAAACGTTTTTAAGAAAAGTGGTCATTGCATCTGTTAGATTAACTAGTAAATGTGATGAACAGAAGTTAATCTTTTGTTGAAGTTGTCATAATAAAACATTAAATTTAAAATAATAGTGTATGAAATTCATTTTTATTTACACTTATTCGAAAGGTAAAACATTTGTATTACATCACTCTTGAACATAAACTTGTGTACGAATGATCCCTTATGAATGTGTTGTACTGTTTGGCACATAAGAATGTGTCTTTTTCATACCTAGACAAGTGAATTAACATTCGAAAGAAGAACACACAAACAATATAATTCTTTACTGTTTTATTCAGAAATAAAAGCGAAGACTTTCATTCCATTTCACTCCAACATAGATCTAATGAAATTCTTTGTCGTTTTGTGATGAATGAGAAAAGAAGCAGAAAAACATAAATGCGTTTGTGGGATGACCTATTACTTGTTTGAAAACACAAAACGGGTACATTTTTACACGACCGTTAATTTCTAATAGACAGTTTTATGTGGGAAAAATATTCATTAAAATTTTATGGGGGAAAAACATTCGCATGTTGCATGGCAATCTAAGCAAAACTTACCCCTACGGTTACAAGGGGGAATGGTAAAAAAAAAAAAAAATCTCCTTTTCATGCAATTGCAGTACGAATGTGTAACTTCATCATCTTCGTCTTTTGTAACGTTAACTTTCCTAACAACCCCACTAAACAAAATCAACCAGAGTAGTTTTAAATGGCAAGGCTGGGAATTTACGTACAGTATTGTAAGAAGAACACAAAATTTTCTGTAAAAATATTTTATTATTTTCTTGTAAATAATACTTGTACAATTCTTGTAAATAAATCTTGTAAATAATTCTTGTAAAGTACATCTGTTGTATAAAAAAAAACAAACAAAAAAACAAAACAAAACAATAATCTATCTATATATATATAAAGAAGGATGTTTGTGTGTACGTTTTTTATACAAATCTACAGTTTTATTCCGATCGTGATAAAATTTCGCATACATGATCTTCAAAGCATGAGGAAGTTTAATGTCTACCTCAGATTTCGGAAAAATAATAAATATCGATAAAAACTCGATATTCATGGTTATGGCAAGGCATATTAATGAGAAATATCTCATGACCAACAATGCAAGGCAAAGTTTGTACAACAATAGGTATCAACAATGGTATCAGCACGCAATTCACAAACACACTGCATGAACCAACAATATATATCTCATGACCAACAATGCAAGGCAAAGTTTGTGCAACAATAGGCCCATTGTGTTCACATCAACAATGGTATCAACGCACAATTCACCAATAATGAGCACAGAATGATGATGTAATGTTAAAGCAATCTTTCCAAGAATTATAACAATGAACATTAAATGATCATGTAATATGGAAAAGTTTCAATTTGTAACATTCCTGTTATTCAGGCTTTTCTTAGAAAAGAGAGTTCTTAGTACTTAACAATTTCTTGAAAATCTTTAAAAATGATCAGTAACTGGAGATAATGGAGAGTTAGCAGACTACTGAGAAAGAGTGGAAAGACAACAGAGGAAGCACTCCTTTAGCTCCGTGATGTATTGAGCAAATGGGAAGCAAGTAAATAGAAGAATCGGCGACTGCTAGACTGCACAAAGTGATGAATGGCCAAGTTTTGCTTCAACACATCGAGAGAAGAGTGGAAATTGCAACAACACTAAGTATACATCTGAGGTAAGATTACGTGAGTAAGAAATTATTTAGACTAGCAGTGGCATCCTTGGAGAGGTTCAGCCATTGTGAACCTTTAAAAAGATTTTTTTCGAATTTTCATTAAGAATTTTTACTGAATTAATTCTAAGCATTTTCATGTGTTTATTTTTTAAATATTGCAAAATTTAATTTAATTTTTTGATATTGTTCTGTTTACATCCAAGTGTAATTATCCCAAGCAACGCCGGGTACCATTGCTAGTAAAAAATAATATGAATGTAAATAGACTGTTTTTATTTATTTATTTTTTTTTTATGTGGGGAAAAAAAATCATTAAAATTTTTATGCGAGAAAAAAAAATTCATTAAAATTTTTATGCGAGAAAAAAAAAATTTATTAAAATATTTTCCGCGAGAAAAAATTTTCTTTTTGCGAGGAAAAAAAAAATAAAAATAAAAATTATGCATTTATTTATTTATTTTATTTGAAGGTGGGAAATTTTATTTTGTTTTGATATCCATAACATGTGTCAATCGTTGTTTCCAAAACAGAGGCAGCGACCACCACCGCTGCCGCTGCTGTTGTCGTCGCGCGCGCATACCTTCAACCGAGTCACACCGAGCCATGTGAATGTACGGAAACATAATGCATTAATTTAGATGTTTCTTCAGGAATCACAATGTGTTAAACGTGCAGTTAGTATTGTATTTATTCGGTAAATTCGAGGGTTTAAAAAGTTAACGTTTTTCAGCGGTGAATCAACCCTCTCCACCCGGTAAATCATCAACCCCTACAGCCACTGTGCGCGAGCGCCGCGGCATCTCCTTAAAACAACACATCAAAAACTCCTATTTAAAACAGGGTAACTGTGCCAACATTAGAGAGAGAGAGAGAGAACGGAATTAGGTTCCACAAAACATTGTAAACTGTTTCCCGTTGTATTTCACGAGAAATCAGCGTGTGCAGGTGCGAGAAAACGACGTCGGTATCTGGTGTGTGCCACGCGTGTAACGAAGGGCGTCGGTGAAGTGACCATCGACTTTGCTTTCGAAATAAAGATTTTTTTTTCCGTTTGTATAAACGGTTCATAAAATCCTAATGATTAAAGAGTAGTGTGTGTGTGTGTGTGTGTGTGTGTGTGTGTCTGTGTGTGTGTGTGTAGAACTCAAAGGAAGCAAATAAAACACCCAGACTTTCACTAGTACACGCGTAGTTCGACGCCCTCGTTAACACAACACACGCAGTCAATAATACGTGAACTTGGCGATTAAAGCGTAATGGGTTCGAAAAAATTTATTTATTCGGAGCCTTGAAACGTTCTTAGACATCATGGCACAACATTTGCGCATACAGACACCCACAGACCCTCTATTCACGCTCAGAAACCTTTATTCGCGTCGTGCGAGCGCCTAATGGCTGACAACCTCGCTGTAACGAAGCGCTGTTCGCGTCGGCGCACATTTGCAAATGTTTCCCGCCGTGTAAAGAGTAAAAAAGAAAATCACACAAGTAGAACGTTTAAAAACAACACGTAAACCGCTTTGGATGTGCGACAACTGTCGAAAAGAGCTGGAAAAAACCTTTATTGGGTGATTTTAAACGGTTTAGCGAGCCGTAGTGCGCATTGCGCGCCCTCGTCATCACGCTGCGGACGCCGAGGGTACTCATAAAACACACAGCAACCTTTGGGGAGTGCCGTTGTCGAAGATGAAGGAGAAGGTGGGCGAATTGCACGCCCTCGTCATCACGCTGCGGACGCCCAGGGTACTCGTAAAACACACAGCGTCCTTTGGGGAGCGGCGTTGTCGAAGCTCTCGTAAAACACCAGCGTCCTTTGGGGAGTGCTGTTGTCGAAGCCGCCGTGAAAAGGCATTGAACGACGGCGCTTTTTTTAATATGAACCTCTTTCCGACTTTATAAACCCGTCGGACACCCCGACATCAGTAAGGTGAAGGGTGTGAGAACCCAGACATTCGGCCAATGGGCCTGGAAACACGCACAAACGCATCGTTTGTGAAGGAGCGGTGAACGCAGCGCCATACAATGGTGCGGCCACCGAGGGAACTAGTTTTCACTGGGAAATGAGGTTGTTTTTTCCGAATAACTTTGCCAAATTCGACCCCAGGACCAAACGACTTTACAACAAACAGTGGGTTTCTCTCACCCATAGACAATTAACAAATGCGAATTTTGTTTTTGGTAGGTACCAATCAGAATAAGGCATGGCCACGGAGTGGGGTCCCCAGCCCTGAGTAGGGTCAACCATCTGTTCCCAGTGGTCGAACTAGTCAGGGAAAGGTTTCCACACCGTCCCTAGTTAACCGAATCGCCACGGCATAAGGGGGGTGTAGACCAATCCCCTTCGAGGCTCACAGCGTGTAGTCCCCTGTGTGTAGTGGTGGTGCTTGGCATCTCAATAGAGTATACCGACTATCTAAGCTCTGCCCTCCACTTTCTGCACAGTAACCAGCGCCCTGTTCGAGTCTTGAAGTGCCCCAGCTGCCTCAACCGCCCGACCGCCTGCATAGGCGTGGGTGGACCGGAACCCTTGGACTGTCACCACAAGAGTCACCGCAAGCACAGGGTGGGAGGGAGAGGCAGCGTACCCCCAAAAAAACCACTTTTTCTTTTTTCTCTTTCCTCTCTTTCCACTATCCTCTCTTCTTTCTCTCTCTCTCTCTCACTCTCTCTCTCTCTCTCTCTTTTTCCGTTTCTTCTTCTTTCTCTTTCTCCTTTTTCTTATCATTTTCATCTTTCTTATCTTTTTATCTTTATTGAATAAAGCATTATGATGCATAAAAAAAAATAGGATTCAAAATATTAGGAAAAACAGAAATGGCCGCCGTTTCTCAAAATGGCGGGTGGAGGGGGAGACCAGCTGGTCTTATCTTATCTGCTCATCAAAAATGGCCGCATCGTTGCCATGGCAACCAAACTGGCGGTCCGCTGGGCTTATCTTGTGACCACCCTCGCGTGGGAGGGGCCTACTCGAAGACCCAAGGCATAGCCAACTCCGACGCGGGTGGGGCCGAGGGTTTGTGACTTGTGTAAGGCTAGAAATACCAATCAAGGAACACGTAAATTAAAAATAGAAGTACTATTTTTATTATGCGGAAACCTCTTTTACACCTATTAAATAAAACAATGTAACAGCGCAATTATGCGGCTTGAAAATCCCAAGACAATAAAATATTCCCAAAAGATATAATCATTAGTTCCCAATTAACTTTAAGAATTACCATTATGAGAACAACTCGTAATCATTCCCTCTATTCCCCTTTAACCTAGCTTTAGGATCCCGGGACAGTGCTATAACCTTAAACTCAACAATACCCCTTATCTTCCACTAAATATGCATTAGCACATAAATATATCATTTAACTATAATGCCTACTCTGCATTACACAATAATTATCTAATTATAATGCATCAGAATAAGTATCAGAGGCCATGCTCTCTGTTGATAACTAATCAGCTAACACCTTGCAGTAGGTCACATGACCCCAGACACGAGTGAGCAAGGAGAGCGTCGCGCCTCCCTTTTAAATTATCCCCTGACCAAATGACCATTGCATTGTGACTGCATCATGGTCAGGAGGACCAAACCACAGGGAGAGAGGCAGTAACCCTTTTTATACTGACTTAAACTCAACTACTAATGCAATGCTCCACCCGTGAAATACTGCAAGCCAAGCTCCTACTGCGCTCTTACTACGCACTTATTACAACGAAGTGCAACTAACAAGCCAGAAGCTACAGAGAACATGCACTCAGAAAACTATCACTTAAAAACATAAGCTTATATCGTAATGATAATACAATTTAAGCGTCGTTTTCCGTTACACTAGGCATTAACAAGACAGGTAATTATCAAAAAAGAAATGAGAAGATAAATTACTGTCCGCTGAAATGCTTTAAAACAGCGTTAAACACCAACACTGACGCAGTTCGATCGCAACAACACTCTCATGGCACTTATAAAAATACAATAATGGAATCATCTCACCAAAACTAGAAGACTTCCAGCAACGTTGAATTCTTGACATAGCAGATACGACCTGTCCTTACTCTTGCTGCTTGGAACGCTGTCCCATCGCAAAGTTCGATACTGACTTTTAACTGTATGGCTCCGGGGGAAAAAGGATTCTCTCGGCGATAAAAAAAAAAAATAAATAAACAAACTGGCTTAATTTCTATTAGCTAAAAGTTAATGTTTATCGCATATTAGTAAGCTAGTTCGATGCATTTCATCGTTATGGCCGCCTCTCCTATCGCTGACATTTTTTTGAGCGTCTTTTTTTTATCGAACGAACAAGCATGAAGCCTCTCGTCGCTTTTCAATATAAATCTCTCTTCTCTAATACAACAAACACATAGTAGGATTGTCAACATTCTCGGAAACGACTTATTACAACAAACAGGAGCTATTACGTACAGTACAATTGTTGCCGACTCCGACAGTTCGCTCAAGTAAGTTAACAATTCTCCCATTAACAAATGATAATTTAAACTGAAAACTGAAAATATTACATGCTACATAAAATTTGCTTAACTAAATACGTTTTGGGTTCAGTGTAAAGCCCTATTTAAACATAAAAAGCAACCCAACAAGCAATAAACAAACGCCTGTTATAAAAACATACGGGCTGATAAACCACCCCGCCCCAATTTTTGCGATTGGTAAACACTCCTATTACCACTAACTGGACACTTAATTCCAGCTACGGGAACGATTATAATGGGGAATAATGCGGGCGTATATGACTGCGCAGCACCTTAATCAAACATACACTGACTCCAGTCACAATCTTATCTTTTCATCTTATCTCTGCTGATAAAAAGGGTCACGTGGAGGCCGGTTTGGGTACCACCGCCTGGGGCGAGGGCGTGGTGGGCGTGGCCAGAAGTGGTACATAAACCGGCCTCATGAAAACCGGAAGTGGTACAGAAAAGGCTGCCCCTACTACTAACGCCAAAAACGGCTTCAATTTGTCCAGCAGTACAGAAACTGGACCACTTCTGACTGGAAAAAGGTTGCCTTCTCCGATGAGTCCCGATTTCCGCTCCACAGAAGTGACGGCCGTTGTCGGGTGAGGCGAGAAACCTTCGAGAACAAGCATCCTGCAACCATTGTTGGACGACTCCAGGCTGGTGGCGGCAACGTCTTGGTGTGGAGAGTGTTCTCATGGCATTGTCTGGGCCCATTGATACCTGTGGAAGGCACTTTCAACCGATTCGGATCAAGTACACCCATACATGGCGACTGTCTTCCCAGAGGGGGATGGCATGTTCCAGCAAGACAGTGCGACATCTCATACGGCTGCAATTGTTCGGGGGTGGTTTGAGGAACACGAACCAAGCGTACCAAGTACTACCCTGGCCCCCTAATTCCTCAGATCTCAACCCAATCGAAACCTTTGGGATCACCTCAATCGTCATGTGCGTGCTATGGAACAACCACCGCGTACCCTTCAGCAGCTATCGGATGCTTTACAGTCTGCATGGCAACAGCTACCAGTAGAAATCTACCAGAATTTTATTGACTCACTCCCACGCCGTCCAGCTGGTGTCCATGCCGCTAAAGGCAGTTATTCGGGATATTAGCTGGTGGTCATAATAATGTGACTCGACTCTGTAGGAAAGTCCATAGAGCGTGTTTTGACAAAAGGGAACATTGCGTTGTGTACATTTTTAGTCCTTAATTTTCAAAGCAATAGTTTATTTACAGGGCTTTAAAACAATGTTTAAAAAATTAATAATCTCTACTGAAGGCAATTCAGTTTCTAACATTATACTAAATCAAATATTGCTTTATAGCGAAATTCTTAGGCTGCTAACTACATCTTCTCAGCAGAGCTTTAAAGGGGCGCGACTTGAGTCAATTAATGATAATGTCACTCACCACCTGAAAACATCAATTGGTTTCCTGCTGATCGTCAGCAACATCTCGCTTATGGTTAAGTCATCAGACAGATGGTTGAAAATCGTCTGTGGCTGCTACATCTAAGTATGGATTGACGACTAGACCAAACTGCAGCAGGAATTCAGCAAGAGCGATCAGACCTAAGTGCATAGCCAAGCAGTTGTAGGCTAAAACCAGCTAAAATTTTCAGCCCCTTTTAAGGACAAAAATCCGAATTTGCTCATCTTTACTGAGAAAAGCTGCAGTTTAAGATTGTTTCCTCTGTAAGTAAACATTTCATTGTTATCAGGCAATCACAAAACAGTTGAAAAAAAAAATAATCTAAAACTTATAAGACTCCCAAATAACTTATTAAATATGAAAATACAAAAAAATATACATGACGAAGGATTCGTTACACACAAATGGCACAAATGATGCATATAGGAAAATTGCCCCAAATCTCCTGAATGAAGTACCACACGATGACTAGGATGCATCTATAATCTCATTGTAATTGCGCTTGGTCATGATCAAAGTGAGCATCTGAAAACTCCCTGATCTCGCCATAGTTTAGTGAGTGATCAACACGATCAAACTTTCGCTTTGTAATAAATTGCAATGGCTGACAATGTAGTTTTATACCACTCGTTGTTTATCCCAATGCGGCCAGATATGAGGTGACTAGATCGGGCCTGCGCTTTTATTATTTTCAATGTAGACTTTACTTTTGAGAATCTTAAATTCTGTTTGCATGTGCACTATCTGGCCATTAGTCACCGGAGACCCCATACCAGGAAGTTAAACCGGACTCTGCACGACATCAGTGTCGTGTAGGGCCGCCTTTCCACGTTATGACATCCACAACCCTTCGATAAATACATTCCAAAAAGTTGCGATACATGTCGGCGGGAATCCTGCTCTATTCATTCTTCAAATTGGCATTCTTTGAAGAATGAACGCTAAGTGGCGTTCTTTGGGCGGCGGCCTGGCTCTCAACTGGCCTCCAATTCGTCCAATTCGGCCTCTCAACCTCATTGAGGCTAAGGTCTGGACTTTGGGTTGGCCAGTCTGTACTAACGCCTGTTGTATAACAAAGAGCATTGTCGTGCTGAAACAGGTATGGGCCATTCCAAAGTGATACCACTTTGTCGGTAGCACAAAATTGTCCAGAACAGTTTGGTACGCTTCGGCATTCTTGATTCCGCGAATTAAAACAAGAGGACCAAGACCATATCACGATAAGCAGGACCAGACAATGATGACACCACCTCCGAATTTCACTGTGGGTACGACACAGTCCGGTAAGTATCTTTCGCCGGGAATTTGCCAAACCCACACACGTCCATCGGATTGCCCCAAATGGTAGCGAGATTCATCACTCCATAGGATAGTTTTCCATTGTTCTGGAGTTCATTGGCGGCGTTCCTTGCACCACTGTAATGTACCCTTCCATGGGCCGGCAAGGCAGCAAAGCAGCGCATTATGCCCAAGGCCATTTAAAATAGGTCGCTTCCAGTGCCGTGGTCGGCAAATATGCCAGACGGCAAAGTCGAAATCTGTTAACCTTTTGCCCCTTGCTGCTTTCAGCGAGGTTAGCTTCATCCTATCACAGCGTGGAACTTAAAAGCTCTGTGGCAGTACTGGAAATAACGAGCTATTATCCTCACTTTACGGATTTAACTAGAGGCAAGTCAGGCAGGCTTACAGCCTGTGAAATTTATGATTTGAGGATTACAGGTATTCTTGGAAGAAATTGATATATTCAAATACTGTCCGGGACTCAAGAGAAGACCTCTGAGTTGCACAATTCCACCACTACACGACAGAAACGTTTGGGTGAGTTCATTTCTAAAAAATTGTACGGGGCTGTGTTGGGACACGGCCGCTTGTTAAGTCGTAGAATACGTCTTGTGGCTACATGGCGAATAAGAAATCATTTTGTATAACACAATTTAAAAATTTTAATTTCTGACATAAAATGTTCAATATACTTGCAATATATCATAATTTTTTAACCAGACTCGTTATTTTTAACCGAACCTATATTATAAGTCATTCACAACTTACAAATCAGTGGTCTATGATAAGAGAAATAAGATACAAATGTCAACCGACTAGATTCAATATCAAATCTGTAGTACTGCCACCCAATCGTAGTACTGTCACCCAATCAAATCGAATGTAGTAGGTGATTCGATCGGCATGTAATCTAAATTGAAACGTTTCTTCACAAAGCCAAGAACTGTAGGTTTAATATGGCATCTACATTGACGTTTCCAAATATCATAATTTGCACATCAGTATCCACCTCCATGTTGTCTTTGATAGGTGTAGTTGCTGGTGAATATATCATCATCACACTGAACAACAACATTGCCATATCAGATATCGAACAATAGAATGATTTTAAACAATGCCTAGTATAAATCTCACCATACTTTAACCATACAAATATTACCGATACCAGCGTCAATCAGTCATCTATAGTTTGACCAGTCTATCAGTGTATGTTCGCATTCAGTTAAGGAGTTAATATTTCTAAAGATCGCAACACCGTCTGCTTTTCTATAACTTATTACACCATGTTTGGTGAGTGCATCGGATCTTATATAACCAGAATGATTCATTTGTGACCTCAATTTGAATCCATCTGTACTGTCATATCAATGAATTATGACCAGCACCCCTTCAAAATAGACGCATGGTTCGCCCCAACAACGATTACACATTGCAAAATTTGCATAACAGACTGAGAAAGCTTTAAAGCTGGTGTATCAAGCGGCAGGTGCACGAGCCTCAGGATGGGTAAACGTCCGGATTTAACGGACATCCAAAAAGAGATGATAATAGGCTATCGTAGCAAGGGTGGCACAATCTCCGAAACAACGCGATTTGTGAACTGTTCAGAGGTGTACAAAGAGTGGACAGCAGGGACAGAAATCGCATCCCAACACATCACTTTAAAGGGCCACGAGCCATCGACCAACGGGGTGAGCGGCGCCTACGACGACTCGTAAAAGGCGACAGGAGAGCCACAGTCCATCAACTGACCACCAGATTCAACAGTGGTGCCAACAGATGTGTATCCGACATTACGGTTGAACGCATCCTGCTGCGGATGGGCCTGAATAATCGACGCATGGTTGCTGCACCCACGTTGACATCTGTGGGAGCACCTTGATCGCCATGTACGGCAGCTAGACCCTCCACTTATGACTCTCAAAGCTCTGTGGACAGCGCGTCAAGCGGAATGGACTGCCATACCTCGACGCCTAGCAGCAGTTATAGCGGCGAAGGGTGCTACTCCCATTACTAAGCAGGTGGCCATAATTCAGTGATATGACAGTGTATATGTACATGTTCACCTGCATTCATCCAAGTCTCACTTATTGCCAAGTAATCAGATGTAATAGTACTATGCATACGCTACTAAATATTGTGCATTGAGATTGGTAACTATAACGTTTAAAATATTCCGTTGTTCAATGGAATCATCATCATTGTTGTAGCTAACAGTATCGTTGTTTGTATTTTTAATATGAATTTTTTACGTGTTTGGTGAATGTTAGCAGCATGTGCGATTCCAATCTCTCGTATTCATCTCTGAACTTTTACATCGAAGGTGCTTGACTCTCTGGAGTGAGATAGCAATAGGGAAGAATTTAAACATAGAAGATATCAGATGGCAGATTGTACTTACAATTTATAGGAAGAGTATCGCAATAGTCTTGAGCGACGCCATTTTGAGTTTAGTTCTTCTCTGCATACAAAGGGCAGTAAGACGCCTACGTTGTTTTGTGAACATTTTTTCAAAGTATTCACGCCACATTTCGAGTAAAATGTTATGATGTAATATTTTACGATTTGTAAATTCAATTAATACATGATAAATACGTTTATAATATATTTAACTTGGTTAAAATAAAAGATAACTCTACTGCTCAAATTAAATTGTTACATCACTTCATTTTTTTAGGTCATCAATAACAAAATATAAATTGTATTTCGTTAACTTATAAAATTTCATAAGTATTTAATTCAAATGAATGTATAAAGAATTTTAGGTTTTACATGGTATTTATGAATTTGAAATAAAAAAAATATAGATAAGTTAATATTTATTTTTTCTATTTTTTTTCTTTTTCTTTTTCACATCGTTTTTGCACTGCTTAAATTAAATCACAATGATATATTTCATTTAGAGTAGACAGGGCCGGCCCGGTGGCCGAGAGGGCTGGGGCATAGGCTTTCCAGTTCTCGAATCCGTCGGGTCGCGGGTTCGAATCCCGCCGTGGGCATGGATGTTTTTGTGGTTATCCCCGGAATGGGTAAAAGAAAATTCTCGTGTTGAATTTTCGGATTGTGTACATACACTACTGTTTATAAAAATCGCAACACCCTGATGGAATGGTCTAGTCCATATGCAATTTGCAATATTTGCATACAAAGGGTCAGAGTATAAATGATTAGATTTTCAGAGTAATTGCTTGAAAGAAAACCATGCCTCGACGACGATGAAGGGTACCCTATCAACAGCTGACAGACTTTGAAAGAGGACGCAAAATTGGTCTGCGTGAAGCGGGATGGTCGTATCATGACATTGCTGCTCGTGTAGGACGTAATGCAACGACAATTATGCGTGCATGGAGGCAGTGGAGCGAAGAGAACAGGGCATACCGAAGACCAGGCTCAGGAAGACCCAGCACGACGACACCGCGAGATGACAGACACCTCTATCGCATATGTGTAGCAGATCGTACAGCCACTTCTACAGTGTTAACACAACAGTGGGGTGCTACACTAGGCAGGACAATGTCTGCTAGCACTGTACGACGCCGTTTGATTTCCAGAGGATTGATGGCACGAATACCATTGTTGCGGATTCCTTTGACTCAAAACCACCGGCGCCTCAGGTTGCAATGGGCCCATCAACACTAACAGTGGCAAGCTGAATGGCAACAAGTTGTGTTTTCGGATGAGTCAAGGTTTAACTTGCAGCACCATGACGGCAGGATACGAGTCAGAAGACATTGTGGCGAGCGCGACCTTCCAGAGTGCATCCTGCAGCGTCATTCAGGACAAACGCCAGGGGTGATGGTGTGGGGTGCAATCAGTTACCATGGCCGTTCCCGTCTGATCAGAATCCATGGCAATCTGAACAGTGACCGGTACATCAGGGAAGTTGTGCAACCCGAGGTCATCCCCTTCCTGCAGAACCTTCCAGGCGCTATATTCCAACAGGACAATGCCCGACCGCATGTGGCCAGAAATGTCCTCGCCTTTTTCCAAGCACATCAGACGCCCTTGTTCCCCTGGCCTGCTCGTTCACCAGACATGTGCCCAATCGAACATGTGTGGGACAGGGTTGCTCATCGATTGGCTCGTCAGACTCCTGCAGCAGCAACTGTGGATGAACTGTATACCCGTGTAGAGAGAGCATGGCAGGACATTCCCCAGGCCCTTATTCAGAGCTTGTTTTACTCAATGCCACGACGTTTAGAGGCTGTAATTGCATCCCACGGTGGTTTCACCCGATACTAATGTGACAATAAAACGCATTGTATTGACCTGAAAATCTAATGGTTTCTTTTCTGACCCATGATATGCAAATGCTCCAAATTTAATGCAGATTGGGCTATTCCATCAGGGTGTTGCGATTTTTATAAACAGTAGTGTATATTAGCCATGTGAAACTTTACCGCGCAACAATTTGGCATAATGGTCCGGATAAAGCGAAAGCTAATTATTCATCTCTAAACCTTAGGAAAACTTTGTTTATTATTAATACATGCAACTGCTATCGATAATATAGTGCCTGTTTATCGATTGAAACTTACTATTTGTTGATTAAAGTCTCAAGTGCTCCCAAACAAGTTTCAGAGCTCACTGAAGTACATAGAAACGATTAGCAAGCATTCACCCAAGAAAACTCAAAATGGCTGCGATTATGCCACGTGATACCGAAAAGCCAATCAGAAGCTTTGCGGCACAGTTCACTCAAATGCGATACTTTTCCTATAAAGTGACTCTATCCACCCTAAGGCAGCAATTTTTTAATGTTAACCTATTGGAGAAACTACAATTTTTTGTTCTGAATTAATAAAAATGGTGATGTTAAAAATATTAAATGTCTCACTATCTTTATTGGTATCTATCACTTTTTCACAAGTTCTTATTTTTAATTAAAATGAATTTTTAAAATAAATTTGTAATAAAAATTTTAACAGAAGTGAAAATTTAACAATTTGCAATAGCTGTTGCTTTCTCAAATTAAAAAATGCCAGGCTAAACATTTTTATGGAATTAATAAATTATGTAGCTCAGCAAAATGATGTTTAAAAAAAACGGTATTTTTTATGCGAATTTTAATAAGAAAATCCACTTAAACAATTTTTTTAATATTTTTCATTCATTATTGAATTTTAATAAATCTCTGAAAACCGAATTGTTTCCCCTCGTACTTAAAAAAAATTCAATTAAAAACCGCCGTTTTCCCCGTAGTTAACATTAAAAATGGCTGCTTTAGGATGGGTAGTACAATTCGCCATCTGGTGTTTTGCTTGAGAAATGCTATACATTCTTCCCCATTACAGTAGTCTTTTGAGTTAGTTCAATATAATCCATCTATACTGGTTACTCTATTCAATCCAAACATTAACAGTTGATTTTATTCTGATATGTCATAATCATAGAAGATACGATCAAATGTAGCACCTTGGGATTTAAGTGCCGTGATCTCAACCGTGGCACCAATGGGAACTGTTCACGTTTACATTTGATTGTGCCACCTAAATTGATGTTCGCTGTACGTTTAGTGATCGCTGTCCATTTCAAAGCATCATTTATGTTGTCTTTGAACTTAGAAATCAAAGGTGGCTTACATTTGATTCGTGCCCATTTCTTCATTTGGCAACTATAACCTTAAACGAAAGATGCATTGTTTTTGCTGATGTTGTAGATGTTGTTCACTCCTTTCTTTCTTTTCGAACTCACAACCATAACCTACTACACTCATCTCTTTCACATGTTGTACAGGAGTGAGCACAGGGTCAATAAACAACATTAGAAAAATGCTTTCGAACATTTTCAGATTTGCTCAATAGACTTATAATGGGAACAATAAATGAGTATAACTCGGAAACTCCTTGATGTCTGCCACTGATATTTGTCACGCACTTATGCAAGGACCTCGTCATTGTTTCATACAAAATTAGCTTCCTTTTTTTACGGTCCCTTGTGAGTACACCGATCGCACCGCTTACAAACCCATCGTCCACATCGATGTTCACTCTCAATACGTAAGGTGAGTCAATAGACAATCATGTAGGATATTGCAAGCCTCCTAATTCAATAATACCCATCTTGTGCACTTTTGTTCTTGCTGGATCTACTTCACTTCTGCAGCCATAACCATTAATTTTATTACTGTCAAAATAACTTATTACACATATTATTCTTGTTGGGAGCATCAACGCTGATGTTGCGATGAAACAGCCTAACTACATCGGGAAATATTTCCATGCACCATTGTTTACTTTTAAATCTTCTCTAAATCAACTGCTTTCTCCTGAGGGAGCAATCTTTCACCATTGCCGATCTTGGTCAGTCTAGTTGAGAATATTTCATTACTCTGGCACATCACTCGTAACAAGTGAAATGAATTGTCGATGATATTGGGCATCACTCGTCTGAACTGACCATACTTATCTTATCAATTATTACACATTTCACAGAAAGGAATTGGCGATGATATTGTTGTAGGACCTTGGGAGTCAATCCACTGACCCTTTTGTTCTGGGATGTGATACTAAATACAGATGTGTACAGATTCTAAACAGTGCAGAGTGTTCCCGTTCAAGTTCACTGCAGCCTTACCAGTGGACGCACAGTGTTACAAAAATGGATGTCGAAGCGCCGTAGAACCCCGAAACCGAAAGTGCCCGATAGGCTTCGCGGCGGAGCTTCGGCGCGAGACTTAAAGAAGAGAGAGAGAAGGGAAAGTGGCAAGTCAACGAT
>JAHWFO010036508.1:109904-127485 GCA_023313115.1 Rhysida immarginata
TGGCCATTGTTACCCTTTCAAGAAAAGGACGAAATGTCAATAATATAAGTAGTTAATAGATATTATTGAAATATTTAAGTTTCGTTTCCCGTAAAATTTTTACCGAACGGTTTTACCGTTCAGCTACTCAGTAGTTGAGTTTTTTTTAAATTTACGTTTGAAACGTGCCTACAGATTGTAGCGTCATTGTTCTTAATTATTGATTTTTTTGTCGCACGTTGAAATCCAGTTTATTTCTGATTTCTATTGTTACCCTTTAAAATAAAGGATGATGTTGTAATTATTTATGATTAATTACTTTCATAGTTTCCAAAGTAGTCTATTTCTTGGTTCTCTTTCTTCAGGTAATATTTTTATTTGTTTACAATTAGTGTGCAAATAAAACTAATTTATATTTTTACACGTACGCTACTACAATGAGTGTCTTATTTAAAAATTCCACTGCGTCAGATTTCTGATTGTGACACACAGACTATATAAGCATTACAAATTGTATTCTGCCGTTGTCCGAATGAATTTAAGGTTTAATGTTTCCATGATTAATTTCTATCGTAAATATTTTGCCATTACCAGCAGTACGGGCCGAGTACACATGTATGCATTCGCTATCGCGTGTGCATATTCTGGGTATAAATTCTAAGATCAACTCTCTCTGTTCACATTGCTCTGCAGATGTTTGGACATCACATTGCTACACTTTCTTACAAGTGCGATAGCCTTGCCGGTCTCGTATTCGAAGTCATCATTGTTCTCATAACCTGCCTCCCCAACAACACTTCGCATGTATTCATCTTTCATTTTGTTCTCTTTGCAAGTTGTTTGCAATGTCGTCGTCTTTCTTGCACAGTTCTCTAAGTTCTTCCATCAATGCATCTATATCTGTTCCTTTCGTATTCTTTCCTTTTGGCTAAAATGTTCACCTCGTTCGCTTCGTACAATTGGATGAATTTGTGTACATCTAATGCATCTACAACTTCATTGCGAAATGGATAGAACAATGTAACCATTTCAGACTAGTAATTGATTGTGTCATCGATGCTATAATGACGGTATCTAATCAATCTGTGCCTACATTTCTGCGACTTTATCTATTGATGTTTGACTAAAAATGTCATAGGCTCATTGTTTTCATTATCAGTATTTTTTTGTTCAGTGGCTTCATGGCCATCTGTATCATCAACATCTTTTCTCTTGATATGTCTTATATTCATTACCGGTGTATATCATGCAATAAAATCAGCTAAACTTATGCTATCAAACTCTGCCGGTCTCTCATCATATTTCTGATTCATAGATTCAGCCTGTTGAATTTTCATCTACATCTTCTTTGTTCATCACTGCACGTCTCTTCTTAGCTTTGTGTATTTGTTCTGGCAAAACTGTCGAAATGTTGGCGACTACTCTACAAATGTGGCTCATCAAATGGTTGACGCAGAAGATACTATATCCCGCGTCTTAGGCACACATCTGCAGCGTGTCTGATAGTTTTAAATTTGTTCTACAATGAATGCACAGCAAGAAAACATTCACATTGGACTGATGAAACTGATGGAGCAAACATATCACACTATCATTATGTGGGTGCTGTAAGTCCTTCTCAAACTAAAATCTTTCTATATATATAAAGAAGGATGTTTGTGGGTCTGTTTGTTTGTTTGTGGGTTTGTTTGTTTCTTATGCAAATCTACAGTTTTATTCCGAACTTGATGAAATTTTGCATACTTGACCTTCAAAGCATGAGGAAGGTCACTGTCTATCTCAGATTTCGGAAAAATAACAATTAGTGAAAAAAAATCGATATTCATGGTTATGGCAGGGCACATTAATGAGAAATATCTCATGATCAACAATGCAAGGAAAAAATTTGTGCAACAATAGGTATCAACAATGGTATAAACACGCAATTCACCAATAACAATGAGCACAAAATGATGATGCAATGACAGAAAATTCATTTTAAAGAATTATAACAATGAACATAAAATGATGATGCAATGACAGAAGATTTGTTTCCAAGAATTAGTAACAATGAACAGGAAATGGATATAATAGACGATATAGATAGGGCAGTCTCTCTCGATGAGGCAAAGGAGATACACGTGTCTTCCTTCAGCTCCCTAACAAGCGTTCAGACGAATGGGAAAAGTGTGTATATGTTTCTTGGTGTGTGTGTGTGTATGTGTGTGTGTGTGTGTGTGTGTGTGTGTGTGTGTTTGTGTGTGTGTGTTTGGCACGTTTTAGCAGTGCATAACCTATTACAGTTTATTTCCAAAAAACACATCAGTTTGTTTAACTTCTTTAGATTGTTCCGTTTACCTACTCTGTAATTATCCCAGGGAACGCCGGGTCCTCTGCTAGTCTATTATAAACATTACATGAATATCCAAATTCATTGTTAATGGATGTAAAACGAAATATAAATTCAGTCAACCAAATTTTCGCGTATATGTTGCTCCTTACTTAAATTATATTTGATGAAGATGCTGTTAATGTTCACAGTTATGGCTGGTTATGGACTTCCACTGGTTGAATTCTAACACTCCATGTAGAAACGTTTATGTCATCAGATACGTTATTTGCGTCGAACTTTCAGTTATTGGCGCATTCGCATCGAGCTATAGTTCATCTTGGCGGCGCGGCGCCTCAACTTTGAGGCATTCCTGTTGAGCCCATTGACGCTCAACATCGGACATCGGGGTCTTTTTGGATTCCCCATCTCTCGATCTATATTCCTGTGACGGTTTTTATAATTTCACTCGTGTTTATTAGGCATAAATTTGGAAATTCTGTAATTTTTGCGAAATTTCCACACTTCGAAAGCCGATATCTTAGACACTATTAAATATTGAGGTTTACATTATAAGCCATTTTATAAAGCGAATAAAGGTAAAACAAATGACACCTCAAACGTCGTGGTAGCACAAAGGAAGCCGGAGCTAGACTAATTTAATATCCGCCATAGAGCAGATTTTCTGACTCAACTTTGCACTGCGATTGCGTCAGCCAATGAGATCAGCACGAAATCAGTGATCGTCTAAAACGCGCTTTGTTCTATACTCTATCGAATGCAATATCATTAATCTTCTATCATTGATCCTTCTTCTATCATTAATAGTTTTCACGTTATTAAAGTTTTCGTGATCAACACTTTTCGTGATATTAACGATTTAATCGTGGCATTCTAGTCTCGAAATGTAAGACGTATTCTACGTCAAAAGTTTGAACAGGGATATTGCAATTGTTGTCATATTTTTCTCCTGCATCGCATGTCGTCTCTCCTCGTGTCTGCGTTTTTTTTTTGTTGCGCGCGTGCTTTAGACAAAAATTGCCGGAGAAAAATATGACTACAATTGCAATATCCCTATCCAACCTTTTTAGAAACGAACTCACCCAAACGTTTCTGTCGTGTAGTGGAGGAATTGTGTAACTCAGAGGCTTCTCTTGAGGCTAACCGGACAGTAATTACCTGTGAGAATCATTCCATTTTATATTGGTTTGTGGTTTGTCTTAACTAATTCATTACCTCTTTTCTGGAACTCGATGACGTTAATCCGTACCACCACCTTTCCTAGCACCGAGTTTTTAGTCAGGTCGTCGACAAATATCCTCAATTTCAACCAAAGACTCACAACGATGTCGGGTCTATGCATCGAAATTTCGTAGGAGCCAGCTGTTCTGTCATTTCAGTCCAGTTTGGATTGCATGTATATGTGATGAAGCGATCTGGTTTCCCGAACTTGGCCACTATGGCCCATTTCTGGTAGTCTTGCTGCAATGCGCGTTTGCTCCCGGTAAATGACGTAGGTAGAACACAGACATTTCCTGCTTTCATATTAAAATTATCAGCCTGATTGTGAACGAAATCCATTAAGTCAAGTGGTAAGTCTCCACTCACAAAGTCTTCTGACTTTCTTTCACACACTGTAGCTGGTCTCCTTCAACTTTTAAAAAGCGTCCACAATATACTGCTGATTAAGTTTCCACGCGTTCAACATCGGATTAAGCGGTCCTGGCCTTTCGTACAGTTTATAGGAGTAAAAAGCTAACATGGTGACTTTCGTCCCTCCAGTGCTCCTGAATTTCATCTTCCAGGCTTCTTCTCCAAGAGGAAACAGCAACGGGTAAGTCATTGGATCACAGTTCGGACTCAAAATCGACGTGTGTTGTCAGTTATCCCCCCTGCTTGGATATATGCATAAATCTCGCTCAAATGGTTCTCCATCGTCGGCTTCAAACACTGCTGCTACCTCATTGACAGTTGGCAAATCATATCTTCTGGGAAGGTTCTATATATGCACATTTGAACTTAACTATTAGGATGATTGGAGAATATTTTTCCTTGCTTGGAACACATCTGAACTGAAATCTAAAAGTCCGCTTTATTTAACCACGTCCTACTGGATACTGACGACTTGTTCATTTCGCTTATTTCCATTGTTGCTTCAGACCAACACCACCTAGACAGAAGGCATACGCACAAAAACTCTATGCATTGTTACATCATCAAACGGCCAAATTTATGGTTTATTATTGGTAGAAATACGATTATCAATAGCCGCTATAGAGTGATGTAACAATGCATGCCGTTTCTGTGCGCAGGCTTTCTGTCTAGGTGGTGTTGTTCAGGCAGACAAAAATGTTTAAAATTTCCCGTTAACCTTCATCCTCTACCGGAAGAGTTCAAGCTTTTATTTCTACCTGAATTGAATAATAAAAAATATTCTTTTAAATAAATTGTTCTCATTTTATTTTTCAAAAAGTTAATAAATTAAATTTTTTCAAACTTTTTCAAAATTTTATAGCAACATTCAAGATGATATGACATTTCTAATCATAGTCTACAATTCCCTGTCATTGTAGCTAGGTTTCTAATTTTACAAATATATCATTGTATTATTTTCCTTTTTTATTTTTCATCTAAATATTGAGAAGTAATAATTTTGATCAGAATTTTTTCTATGAATAAAAATTAATGAATTATATTCCAAATTGTTTAGAGTAGAAAAAAATGTTTGAAATCTCCCGAAAGAGGGTGATAGTACACGGAAAATATTAAACATTTTTGTCTGCCTGAAACAACAATGGAAATCAGCTAAATGAAAAGGGCATTAATATCCATTAATATCTCGTTAGCTTCGTATCAAGTCAACACCACCTAAAGTTAAGGCCTGGGCGCTGAAACGTCATTACATTGTTACATCACCTCAGTAGGGAATTGTTAACCGTATTTCCACCAATAATAAGCTCTGAATTTTCCCTACTGAGGTGATGTAACAATGTAATGAAATTTCAGCGCCCAAGCTTTGTCTTTAGGTGGTGTTGATCCAGTAGGTCGTGGTTTTACAGAGTCGTGTAAACAAAGAAGAGTTAACAATTGTCAGCTCTACTTCCGCAGTGGCAGGCCAGGCATGTTAGCAAAGCAGAGTGAATAATTGTCGTCAGTTCCGCCTCGTGTACCACATCAGACTTTAGAGAAAGAAAGAAAAGAATATACTTTGTTCCGTTCAAAAGTTGTAGGTTATCAAAAACCTGAACTTATTTATGGGCCAACCTGTATTTCACTGTAAAATTGTGCTCCGCTATCACTTTTAATCACGTATTTAGTAGTCGGCCCGGTGTGTGATCCCTGAAAGGTGGATTCGGCGCCATGTCCCCGTGGAGTGGCCGGTCCGGGGCCCAGACCTGACGCTCCCGATTTTTTCTTGTGGGTCTATCTCAAAGAGAAAGTCTACTCCCACCACATTGACGGCGTGGACGAGGAACTGAAGGAACTGAAAACCCAAGAATTAACGCGATTCCTATTAAGTTTTATTGCAAGGCGTGTGCAAACGTGGCTTTGCGCCTGCAAGTAGTAATCGATCTCAATGGAGCACAGATTGATACTGCACTGGAAAACCGCACTTAGAGTAATAGTTTTATATCCTTTGATGATGTATACCACTTCACGCATTAAATAAATTGTGCTTTGCAATGGATTTATTGGCTGTCAAACACCTAAACATATTTATGGGCCTGTAGAGTAAAGAGAATGTACTTATTTTGTAAATGTGAAGATATAAATTGCTATTGTACTTTAACTTTTTATATCATAAATAACTTCAGAAAGCATACAAATTGACATGGACGCGCTACAATGAAAGAAACATTTCAAGACAGGCCAAACACAGGCACTACAATACAGTTGTACTATCAGAAGCACTCTACGCATCAGAAACGACCACAATCGGAGCATCAGGCATCACAGAGACAGAAAAAATATAACGTAAAATCCTCAGTAAAATTATTGGACCAAGTACACAAAGATGATTTATGGATGAAGAGACCAACCAAAGAATTATACGAACACACAGATAGACTCACGGAATGATCAGAAAACGCCGACGAACATTCTATAGAATTAACAGCAACAGACTTACAAAGAGAATTTTTGATGTCGTTAACAGCTAAAGCAAAAACACCAATTGGTTTCAAGAAATAGAAAACCAATCAGGAATCAGTAGGGGAATGATGCATGACAGAGAAATTCAAAAACAAAATTATGAACACGAAATTTGAAGTAAAGGAAAGGAGGAAAACAGGGAAGATATTGACAGAGCAAAGGAAACAGGAACACAGTCACAGAATGAACAGATTTTGGGAAGAGAAAAGGAAGAGGGAAGCGGGATAAAATTGAATACTCATGTAACAATCAAGTTAAACACTGTATTATTTTATTCAGATAATTCAATTGGAAATTAGTAAGTTTTAGAACAGAAACTGATTACGAACTCGGTTTTCGATCGCTTCGATTGGAAATATTGCCGATCGATGTTGGCGACAGTCAAATTTAAAAATAGTCGTAATTATCATTTATATAAAAGCAGCGTGTCAGACCATTTGTCGCGGACGAGAAGGAGAACGACTGAGAAGAATGATCAGACAAAGGCTAAGTCAGAGGATAAAGACACGGAGAGCGGGGCCAGTAAAAAGATGGGCGAAGAAATCGCCGAATGCCTTCCCCCCTTCTAGGCATAATTTTAGACAGTGCCAAAGTTTCGAGAAAGAAGATTCTCGTCGCCCATTCGCTCAGAAAAGTGGTATTCATAATGAGCTGAGCAGCGGGGCGAATAAAAAGGCCGCCCAGACACCGAATCAGGAGAGGGAGTTCGGAGGCAGTCAGCGCCAAAGATCGAGAGATTCCCGAGGCCAAATCAAGACGGAACGAAAGCAGGGACGATCTGGAAACCAAGCTGTGTTCGATGGACGAGATTTTCCAGCCGGAGGCGAACAAGGTACTTGGGCATATCGTAAGCAGCCTTTCATATTCCATATTGTCATTAAATCAATTCCAGGAACTCTCGCAGGCAATCCGTCATTTGATGGAAGAGAAAAGCAAACGACCCGTGGGACTAACGTGAAGCAAAGAAGCTCGGGCCATCGCATGAAGGAGGAATACCGAGGCTAAGGATCAAACAGCCGAATTCCCCAAAGACAGACCCGGACGAGCTACTCGCACTCGTCATCGAAAGAGTGAGCGGATCTGTAAGACTTTTCACCCACCAAATAATCACGAACGAAGGCAACCCTTACCTCAGGCAAGTGCACGGACTTATAGATTATCAAAAGTTAATACTGACACTGTTTTGAATCTTATAGACGTGCATTGTGAACCGACTACAGAAGTCTTCTGTCCGGAGAAGCGTCTGATGAATAGAGGGGATCGTACCGAGCCAGAGAAGGTGTTACAGAAACACGACAGAGCCAGAAGAAGAAGGAACCCGGCCCACCGTGGAGGACACCTTAAGAGTCAGTTCGGACTTACTTTCCCAGCAGACGGAACACTACTGGAGGACTCACAGGCCGCCCACCCCAGAGACAGCCGATAGCGAACAGGACGAATCGGTTCCACCGCCAGCACTCAATAAGGGCATTGAGCCACGCCAGCCACATAGCCAAGAGACGTGTAATCCAGAGCCAGTAACGTCAGTAGCCAAGCCGAGTACGGAAAGGATAGGATCTACCGCCATTCATCCCATTGCAAGTCGCGACCGCGCTGAGTATTCAAGTCGCGTGTCGCTCTTGGCTTCGACGGTCAGCCTATCCTGTAAGTCAAATAGAAGATAAGTTAGTGCCCTGTAAACCTTGTTTGATATTTACCGTCTCAGTGTTAAGTGCTATTGTTCTGAATTATTAGTGATAGCTTCGGTTAGGAAGAATAAATCTGAACTCGCTCGGGAGGGCCGACGACGTTTAACTGTTAAGCCGCCGGACAAAATACTTACCTGTGCTTGTTTCCATTCTTACAGATACCGCCCTCATGCTCCCAAACCCGATTGGGTCGACGTGCTCCGTGTTAGCTACGTCAGGAATCCATTACCGATTATCAACTTTCTCTCTCAGCTTCAGAGCCTGGACACTCCCTTAGATTGTAACGCAACCCCGGAGGGGCCTAAGGCGACAAATGTATGGTCCCAAGGGACCTTTTTAAAGTCACTCATACCTGGCTTTAAATATATTGTAACATATTACCGCAATGAATCTATTAAAATTATTAATAGAATTTAAAACTCTCGCCTTTCCCCTCTCTGTTTTCGACTTTTGCTAGCCTCTGCGGGATAGGTGATAACTGAAGGTCCTTGACCTGTCTGAGCATAAATAAAGTCGTGAGACAGCGACAGTGGACTATGTCATAACAAAGAAAAAAATCTAACAATGGGTTATTTCCCGATTATACAATTGGGTGGGTTCGCTTCTAGTTTTTTATAAATACAGAAGCATATGCATACTGAGTAAATACAGTTGAAATTCTTTATAACGAACTCTGATACAACAAAACCTCCGATAGGGAAACGGCCTTTCATTGCTTCGAATATAACAAATCTTGGCTACTACAAATTTCTGTGGATCAATGTGTGGGCAATGTGTTCCTTTAATAGTCAGGATATTACAGCAAGCTGCTCCTCGGTAAACCTTGGGGCACTGATTACAATTTATTTCATATATCCTGGATTATAAAACTGGGGGGGGGGGATTACGTCCTTTGGGTTACCCAGTAAATTCCTCAACTTGTTGAGATTTTTATACGCTATGGATAACTGGGCATCTTTGAAGATCGCTTGTAGATTTCTACTAAGGTCGTTATTGTAGGAGATGGACAATCTATACTTACAGGTCTCTTTTCTTTTGAGTGTGGTTGATTCTTTCACCAATTTTGTGAAGGGTGAAATGTAGCCATTGAGGGTGGCTACCCTTTTGTTAGGCTAAGTTAGGTTAGGTGGAAGACTTAGTTCGGAACCTTTCATCGGACAAGGGAATATTAAAACTTCTATCCACTAGAAAAATAAAAGCCGCCAATTTTTGGCTCCAACAATAATTGGACGACCTGTATACAGTGTGTAACTGAACGGTCTGTACAAACTTACAGCATGAGTTTCTTGTAGCCAGAGAAGCAATATATGTCCCATACCCCTAGGGCCACAAACGCTTCTTTCTGGAGATATAACCGTGCGACATTGTCCTACACGTCAACTGAACACAGTTACGTTGTATGCCGATAATCGAAGCGTGCGTGATAATCTTATCCAACCTTCAATGTTACCAACAAAAGGGAAAATACTGATTGTTAACATCCAAGATGCGAACTACCCTCATCGATGGATAGGCCGTGGAGACCAATACCGTGGCCAGCACGTTCGCCGGATATAAATCCCTTAGACTTTTTTTATGGGGCCACTTGAAAACCCTTGTTTATTCCATCTCCGTACCAGATGTTGATACTCTTCGCTAACGGATCGTGGGCCATTGCGATGTCATCCGTAACACACCCGGTATTTTCCAACGGGTTCGCCAGTCAATGCAACGATGTGTGCAGGCCTGCGTGGAAACTAACGGAAGTCATTTCGAGCATGTACTTTAGCACGTCTGGACTGTTCTGTTACTGTACAAGCCGGAAATAAACCTAGTTTGTAACGCTGAACGGATTTGACATGACAATTGTGCCGGCTATTTTAGGTCAACGTCGCACGGTTTTGTCTCCAGAAGGAAGCGTTTGTGACACTATGTTCATGGGACATATATTGCTTCTGTGGCTACAAGGAACTCATGCTGTAAGTTTGTACAGACCGTCTGTACACTGAGTGGACAAATCATTATGACCACCCCCTTAATACAGTGTTGGGCCACCTTTCGCTCTTATTACTGCTTGCATTCTTCGGGGCATGGATTCTATGAGATGTTGGTAGGTTGTAGGAGGAATTTGAGACCAACTCTGAAGAACTGCACCTTCCAATTCCTGCAGATTTGATGGTGTGGATCACGCTGCCTGATGGCCCGTTCGATCTCATCCCACAAATTCTCAATGGGATTGAGATCTGGCGATTGTGCAGGCCAATGAAGCAAGGTAAACTCACAGGCATGTTCTTCGAACCGTCTGAGGACGATGCCAGCCTTATGACAAAGAGCATTGTCCTGCTGGAAGTATCCATCCCCGTCAGAGTACACCATTAACATAACGGGATGTACTTGATCTGCGACAATACTTAAATAATAATGGGCACGCACACGTCCGTACAGAGGAATCAAAGGACCCATGCATAATACTGCTGCCACCAGCTTAAAGTGTTGTGGCGATGCAGGTGGGGTCCATGCTTTCGTGTTGTTTTCTCCATATTCTAACCATATGCATGATGCATTTGAAATCGTGACTCATCGGACCACATGACCCTTTTCCAGTCATCTACTGTCCAATCCTTGTGCTCCTTGGCGAACGGGAGACGTCTGCTCTTGTTCAAGGCTGACAGTAGAGGCTTTCGAACTGGTCGTCGGCTTTCATAGCCTAAACGGTGTAATGAGCGGCGAGCAGTTCGTTCAGAGGCGGTCACAGTTTGTCCTTCATTAATATTTGCCGCTATTTGATGCACTGTTGCTCTTCTGTCGCCCTGGACAACTCTGGCCAATCTCCTTTCAGTTCGAGCATTGAGGAGCCTGTGCGTGACCACCGAGAGAGAAGGCCTCGCATTGAAATTTAATGTATTGTTACATCATCATAGATATGATTGCTTATTATTGGTTGAAATACGAATAATAATGCACTATCTATGATGATGTAACAATGTATTACGTTTCATCGCAGAGGCCTTCTCTCTCGGTGGTCACGGCCTGTGACGACCACACGCTTGACGGTGAGAGCCGGTTTTTTTCTTGGTAGTCCACTCTATGTAAATATTAATAACTGCTGCTCTTGAACACTTAACAAGTTCAGCTGTTTTGCTGATACTGGTTCCGACACTGCGCGCGCCGACGATCATCCCGCGTTCAAACTCAGTTAAATCTCGTTTTTTGCCCATATCGTCGCAAAAAACACAGTGCAACTGATGGTTCACTTCACCTGCAATTCCCTTTTTATAGCTATCTAGCCCTTTAGCGGCAGCGCTGTGACGCAATATCTTATTAGCCTAAAACTGTCAAGTGGTCATAATAATTTGGCCACTCACTTTATATATATACGAGGGTTGTACCAAAAGTAAGGTTCCCAATGAGCTACAGCCTCGAGGGAAGGTGCTAGGCTAAATCCGACAACAGTGCCATGCGCAGTGGTTCCCGCACTCTCGAGCCCCACTCTTTAGCGATTCCTATGGCGCTCAGTGTTCGCTTGGCAGCCGTCAGAGATGGAAGTGTTGATCGCCGCTCCCGCCAAGTGCGAGGTTCGAGCAGTAATCCGGTTTCTCCACGCAGGGAAGTTACCGCCCGTGGAGATTCATCGGCAACTGACTGAGGTTTATGGTGAAAAGTGCATGTCCGTTCAGCACGTCCGAAAATGGTGCAGGGCTTTTGCTGAGGGTCGCACGGAAGTTCACGATAAAGAACGGAGTGGAAGACCGCCGGTTTCGGATTCGATTGCCCAGAAGATCAACAGTGAGCTGCTGAAAGATCGGAGGGTCACTGTCCGTGAACTTGTTGAACGCATTCCTGAAGCTTCCCACGGCACAATTGAAAGAACGGATCGGCGGGAGACTTCTTCGACTTAGGAATACAAAAGCTAGAGCACCGTCTTCAAAAGTGTGTCGGAAAAAAATGGAGACTATGTTGAAAAATAGACAACAGTGTAAGCTTTTCAACGATGTATAAATTAATAACAATAAACAATGTTTTCTACTTGTAAAAAATATGGGAACCTTACTTTTGGTACAACCCTCGTATATATATATTCCAAATTGATGTATACACTGTTTGAAACGTTATAACTCAGCAAGGAAATGAGATAGAAATATAAGGTTTGTTGTATTTATTCCTTAAATTCCTTAAGCCCGTCTTGTTCAAAATGTCCACCATCTGAGTTGTCCTCATTTAGGGCCTGGACAAGTCGCAGAATGTAAGGCTTCCATTTTTGACCTCGCAAAATTCGATGAACACTGGATTTGGCGATACCAATTTCACGAGAGCATTGCCTCACTGACTTCTTTGGGGATCGTGCAAAAAAACTCCATGACGGCATCAACACACTCGTTATCAGTGGAATTTCTCTTTCTTCCGCACCGACCTTACAACACATCTTTCACTGTTCCTTCGGCTTCAAACTTGTCTCGGAGCTTTGTTATTGTTATCCTTGTCGGCAGTGGTGTACCAAATTCTACCCTTCAATGTCGTTGAGCCTCAACAACGTTCTCCACTTTCCAATAATACTTCAGTATCCACTTACGTTCATCGAATGAAATTCTCACCGCCATTTTGGTTTATAAACAAATGAACAACAATGGACGTGTTGCTATGCTTTTCCAGCGCCGTCAAAATCTCCGATAGGGAAACGGCTTTTCATTGCTTCGAATATAACACATCTTGGCTACTACAAATTTCCGGAAATCTTAAGGTTTAACTACGATAACTTGATATCGAAGCTGGCTCGTACGGGTATATTCCTTGCCCAGATCTGAACTAGACCATGATGTGTCCAAATGAAAAGGAGCTACGGTTTAATCTGAGGAATGTTTTAATTACAGAATATTTGACGTACAGTTAATGTGTAACATGACATCTACACATAATTGCCATTGGTTCCAGCGCGTAGAAAGGGAATGGATGGCTTCAGTGTAGAAACTCCTGGGTTGCATACGGATTCATTTTTCCACGGTATTCTGCACTTCCTTGTCACAGGTGAATAGATGATCTTTCAGTGATTTTTTAAGAGGCCGAAGATATGGGGAAATGTCGGGCTGTACGGAGGATGTGGAGGACTTTCCAACGAAATATTTCCAGCGGATGGAGGGTCTTCTTGACTCCATGTGGCTTAGCGTTGTCCTGGAGCAGCACTATCCCTTTCGCGAGTTTCCCTCTGCGCTTGTTTTTGGTGGCCTCTTTCAGCTTCAGCAACGTGTTGCAGTACCGTTAAGCGTTAACTGTTTCACCCCAATCCAACCAGTCAATGAGTAAAGGTCATCGTCGAAAAAGAAAATGAGCATCACTTTTCCGGTCTTCATGGCAGAGTGAGCTTTTTTTGGACGTGGGAGGCCGGGATGGCGCCACTTCAGGGTCATCAGTTTGGAGGCTCATCTGATTAGTACAACGGTGCTACAGTAAAAGTCTCCTTTGGGCACACCTTATATACTTAATGTGATTTAATCTGTGTGATTTTTTTTCTTGTTGTGATTCTTGATGGAATCACGAACTTCAGTGAGGTAATGTGATACATAATTGTATGCAGAACGCCAGTGAAGTACAAAATTGTTTCATCGCGGTTGCCGTTGCATTAACGTGTCATCTTACTGATGCGTACATTCTATCCAATATTATGGCAAATTTTCAATGAGACACATATCATTGTTGTAATGAGCCTTAAGAAAAACCGTGGAGAGATTGACGTTCTATCTACGAACGAATCACCTGTCGCATAAGTGATGAATTTATAAAATGCTTCACGTGCTTATAACCCAGTATAACCGAACTAAAAAAATAATAGGCCTACTGTATCGCGAAAACAAGACTTTGAAGAATTGTTTTTCACTTTTCGGGAATAATAGGCTACTCTTCGGGATCGAGGGCTCAATGGGGTCAGACTTGTAAGTTATACCGTTACAGAAACGAGAGATCGGCCTTGGTGGCTCAGTGGTGGTGTGATCGCTTCTGATGCCCGAGGACGTGGGTTCGATCCCGGCCGAGAACGACGAGGATTTTTCAGGGGGAAATCCTGAGATCACGCACTCCCTTCGGAAGGGAAGTAAAACCATCGGTCCCATGTAGTCGTTTGTCGGCTGCACGTTAAAGAACCATTGCGAGGCAAATTTGCGCCCCCTGTAACGCCGTCATGATATTACCATAGTAGTTGAAAGGGACATTATGCCAATCAAAATAAACCAGAAACCAAACAGAAAGGAGAGACAGACACTAAGGAGTCGAGATTGAACCCCCGAAACCCTTCCCTTACCTCTATGTTTACGGTACCCTTGTTATTTGGATATGAACATTTTTAATGAAATACATGGATTCTTTACATTATACATCAGCAAGTCAATAAGTAAGTGACAAATGGTGATTTAAAATATACTAAGGGCCGGTTCTACCAACCTCGGATAAATCCTCAGATAGTATAAGTACTGGAATACAGCTCTGATAAGTCAAAACGGTGTTCTACCATCCTCAGATAAACACCAGAATAAACCAAAGATATCCTGATGAAAGTTCTAGATAGAGAACTTTAATCCTGATAAAGTTATACGGTCCTCTAGAGGTCGGATAGCCAACTATTCCTCGTATAGTCAAAACTTACAAAGCCTCTTAATCTTGTAGGCTTTGGTATAGTGAATCGTTTCGCTCCAGTCATGTGTTAGAAGAACTAGATCGGCGACTCCCCACCTCTCCTAATGCTAGTGGCTGTCCAAACTGAAGGTTGATTCTTCCCCTATTCAAAATGGCGGAAAGTGCCTCTCGGCCTATTGCATATGGTAGATTTCAAACATATTTAATCGAATAAAATTGGAATCGACATAATAAAATGAAATGTTTAATAAAAATTTCCGAAATGAATTAAAAATTTCTTAATACACCAAATAATTTTTAAATTAAAACAACATTGATTATAGCCTAATAACATTTTTAACATATAGTCTGATAATAATTTAGACATGATTGTTGAAGTTTTCAAAATTTATGAAATTAATCAATTATATATACTGTATAAAGGATTAAAAGATTGTATTTTTTTATTCAGTTAGTTTCTACTGTCTCCAGTTATAATTTTCATTGATGCTTAAACAGAATCGTTTTAGTCAGCAGATGCATTGATAAGGTAGCTTGATGCAGCTTTAAACTATACTACTTTGCATATAATGTCATACGTATTTTGATATATGCTTCTGAAGAGTGCGATACATGGTTTTCTTTACCCACTGGATTCGTATAGTTATATGCCAAGCAAGAATTTGCCACATCTCAGTGGAAAGTCAATAAAAAATAATAAAATATACATTAAGTAGCCTTGGTGGGTCAGTTGTTGCGTGATCCCCTCTGATGCCCAAGGGCGACGAGGATTTTTTTCAGGGGAAAATTCCTGAAATCACGCACTTCCTTCGGTTAAGTAACAGCCGTTGTCCCGTGTAGTCGCTTGCGAGCCAAAATTTGCGGCCCCTATGACCATAGTAATTGAAAGTGGCATTAATACCAACCATATACAGTGCGCCACCCATATTTTCCCTTGTCTGCAAGAAATAAAATAAAATAATTAAAACATTGTCACTGTATCAGATTCTCACAACTATTATTTATTGTTTCCAAAGAAAATAATGAAAAATAAACAACAACAAGAATGAGAATTTATAAAAATATAAATTAAGCTGCCCCGTAAGTAATAGGACCAGCATCACTTAATGCCCAATAAATCATCCCTTTTTTCAATATTTTTGAAAATTCGGTTTGGCATAGTTGTGACCAGGTTTTGCAGATAATCTGAATTAATTTCTTCCCAGGCATTCAACACAGCATACTTTAATTCTTCTATACTGCGGTACCGTTAACCACCTGGCTAAAGCGCCCCATACATTTTCCACTGAATTGATATCTGGAGATAGGGCAGGCCAGTCCATAATTTGCACTCAATTTGCTAAAAGCCACCCATATGTGGTGTTTGCACGGTGAAATGGGGCATTATCTTGCTTGAAAATCCATCTGGTCCCTCCAATCTTGATTCCCAAACGGTAAAAGATGAATATCAAGCAGATCTTGATAATCTGAAGTCTTCATTCTTCCACTAACAATAGCTAAATTGGTTCTACCATTCCATTCGAAGCCAATCCAGACCATAAGTGATCATCCTCCCTGTTGCCATATGAAATAAATTTCTTCTGACCTCCTGATGTCATGCTAGTAATATTGCCAGCCATCTGTCCCATCTAAATTGAATTTTTTTTCCTCTCTTCCAATCTTTTGTCCAGAACATCACTGACTGGCAAAGGCCAACCGTTTCTTCTTGTGATGCAGTTGGAGTACAGGTTGCTGTTTTCTTTTCGTGTACACAAGAGATGAAGCCTGCTTCACAATTCGTTGCACAGTTGATTTTGATACTGAAACATCTTCAGAATTGGCCACCGCACGCAAAGATGTTGTGGGGTCTTTCATTTTTTTAATAATCCCCCTTTTAGTCGATTAGTCGTCTTCTGAGGTCTTCCAGGTCTCTTTTTCTGGACATACTGAGCACCAGCTTTCAAATAATTAAGTACAGCTTTATGTGACCTACTTATAGCCTTTCCTATACCTCGTGCATTAATTCCAGAAGCTTTCAAAGCATCAACTTGGCCCCTTTCTAGTCTGACAAGGTGGTGTTACGAGGCATTGTGTTTAAGTTGCTTGTTTACAGTCACTTGAAAGTTTTTGTGGAGTCAACCCTATTAGGTAATCACCAGTGTCATCTATTGACTGATTAATCACTGCTTTGTTAATTTTTCTGCTCGAAAAACGGCATTAAGTGATGCTGATCCTATACTTAAGGGACAGCTTAATTTCTATTTTTATAAAGTCTCATTCTTGTTGTTTGTTTTTCATTATTTTCTATGGAAAAAATAAATAACAGTTGTGAGAATCTGATACAGAACAATGTTTTAATTATTTCATTTTGTTTCTTGCAGACAAAGGAAAATATGGGTGGTCCTATAATTATGTGGCACACTGTATATCAATTTCGAGTCGAGCCAATTCACCTTACTGTAGCAGGCAACCTCCGTGCGTGAATCGTGAATCATTTCTTCCCCTAAATAAAACGGTGCTACAACTCTTCAAATTTGGACGGAAACGGAAGTACAAGGCGCCGATGTAGTTCTTCTAGAGGCCGGTTCACATTCAGCGACTTCGCGGAGTGAAACGTTTTCCCGAATCCAGGTGTTTGCTAAGCGTCACAAAGACGCGCGTGTTAAAATGCGGAGTTGTTTCACATTCAGCGGGAACGAAACGGGGAGCTAGGCAAACTTCCTTCCCTGCTTTCAGCCTGCGTCCTCCTCATCCCCCCCCCCAGCTATGCGAACTCCGCTCTGATTGGTTGTTCGATCAGTCTTTCTTTCATCTAATCTCTGTTGCTTTCTAGACATCGTGTGTATATATATCGTGATAACATGACTTTCTTGGC
>JAHWFO010036508.1:127495-150765 GCA_023313115.1 Rhysida immarginata
TCTAGACATCGTGTGTATATATATCGTGATAACATGACTTTCTTGGCATCGTGTACAGGTATATATTACATTTTTTTATTCGGAAAAATGATAGAAAACGAGACACACGTGCACAGAAAACACGCTATCGGCGAATTTCAATGTGGCCGACTTGACTGGTGGTAGTGGTTAGAAACAGTTGCTAAGAATTCTGAGACTGGAGAGATGCTCACTAGTAGCTGATTGGCTGCGCATTAGGAGTGACTTCTGAAAATTCCAACACGGTTGGAATTCGAAAACCCGCGCCGTTGTCGGCTCTAACCCGCTTTCCGTCGGGAATTCGCTGAATGTTAAACGGCTCCGGCAATTAAAATCGCGTCTAATGCGCCAGATACGACAATTTAGACGCGAAGTCGCTGAATATGAACCGGCCTTAACACATCATTGGCTGTGGTCAAAAACCCTCACCGGTGAGAGAATGATGACGTAATTTCTCACTGGGCTAACCATTTTTCTCAGTGAGGACGGTTAGACTAACCGGTTAGGCATATCAGCACTAACTGGCGTTTTTGATCGTATTAAAATGACGCCATAATTTTCTCACTGATTTCTGACCAACCAAACGCTAACTATTCTCACCGGTGAGGGTTTTTGACAGAGATGTTTGTATAAGGAGACTTGGCAATAGTTCAAAAATGTGTAATACTTTTTCAGATACAGATAAAGACTCAAGAGAACGCTGCGTTAGTTTCGGTTAGAATGTTTTGGTTTCGCTTTTTCAAGTCACGTGCTGCAACCGTCGAATCGACGGCGTCGATGAAATCAGACTTAACTGTATTTTTTAACTCTCTCTGGATTCAAGTGTACTTTGCTTTGCCGTGCAAATCTCCCCGACGATTTCGGCTAATTCATCGTCACAGTATCGAACGTGGGATGACACTCAATGCACGAAAAGGAATGCTAGTAAATGGATATGACAGATACAAGCATATAGTTGTTTCTGTCATATCCATTTTCGAGCAGAGCAATTCCTTTCGTGTAATGAATGTCATCCACGCTAAATTATGCCGAAATTGCCGGGGAGGAAAAAAAATCTCGTTTTTTAATATTATTGTGTATCAGGAATAAGGAGGGAAAGGAAAAAAGTGAAGGGGGGATGTTTGGGTTTATTAGTATGACATAATATAATAATCCGTTAATGCACATTGATGTCACATTAGATTGCGCTTGTAGATGTGCTAACATTGAACCAGATGGCATGACGATCGAAGTTTGAATGGGAAACTGAAGGTTTGAATGAAATTGAATGGTAAGCTGAAATCTACACGAAATTCTCATTACATACATTTGAATGGGAAAATGAGAAAATGCCAGGTCTCCTTACTTTAACGGTCTCTGGTTTTTGACCACAGCCACTGTTTCGCTCAAATTTACGAGCGTTAATGGCGGTACTTCCGGTCCGCTTCGATTTGAAAATGCCTTCAAAACCCTAGTATTTCGCGTTATATAATTACCCTAAAACTACGACGGTAGGAATAAGTTTTAGGGTGGAAGTGAACAGCAGATTTGATCTAGATTACCTGTCTGTATTTCATTTTTAATGAACGACAACATAGCCCCCAAAAGGAGAAACGAAACTGAAGTTTTGCATCTCTGAGGTCTGAGCTCTCCAGCTGAATTTGTTTTTCGCGTTTGTTTTTTCTGCCGTGCCGCATTTTAACTTTTGTTTTTTTCCACAGTAGAGGGCTTTCTCTTATCATTGGGTGCGTTCGGAGAACAGCCACTGGTGAATTTCTCGAGAATCAGAATTCTCCGAGACACAAGAGAGAATTCGAGAATTCACGTACACCTCGAACGCCTCAGTGAATTTTCGGTGATTCGACCAGTAATCCAATATGGAGAATGTGAGTTCGCTGATCGCTTCTTTTGGGATATTATTTTCTCAAAATCATGTACATTGTCAGGTAAATGAACAAATGTGGGACACCCACAGTGAGGAAGAGGAAGAAGAAAATACTCTGTTATGTTTTGGAGTGCAAAAAAATTCTTTCATTGAAACTTTGTTTCAAATTAATAACGAGAAATAAAATAAAACTAAAAAGGTGGAATAATTAAATGCTAATCATGCGAAAATAAAATGGAAAAAATTAATTTAGCAAAATGAAGATAAATTATAAGCATATCTCATTCATAAAAAAGTTTATATTAATTTATTTTATCTAAATAATGTATACATTTTAGTAATTTACTTCGTCAGGCATATTTTAAATGTTTTTAAACAATTTGCAGTATACTATCGCTGTCATTTGCAATTCAATCTGGTTTTAGTTTTACTCTAAATTTGATTGGTCGTCGCCATCGTAAGTAGTTTTCCTTTTTCCACTAGTTTTTGGCAAGAGAAAAAAGTGGAAAGAAAACGAGGAAAAAGTGAATTCTTGGTGCAATCCCGAATGTCGTGAATTTACTGGTGGTGATTTCTCAAACGACAAAGTGGAAATAGTGGAAAAAGTGGCTGTTCTCCAAACTCAGCCGTTGTAGGTAAAGCATTATATATACAAGTATGGACAACTGAAGCCATTTCTTCCATTTTTGGCCTTTTCATAGGCTCAACTGCTTATTAAAACTTCGAAAATCACTCGTTTTTTACGCAATTTAACGCTCATCGAAAATAAATTACATAAAAATTACAAATTACAATTCTCCAGCGAAAAACAAATTCAGCTGGAGAACTCAAATCTCAGAGACGCAAATCTTCAGTTTCGTTTCTCCTTTTGGGGGCTATGTTGTCTATCATTAAAAATGAAATACAGACAGGTAATCTAGATCTAATCTGCTGTTCACTTGCACCCTAAAACTTATTCCTACCGTCGTATTTTTTGGGCAATTATATAACACGAAATATTAGGGTTTTGAAGGCATTTTCAAATCGAAGCAGACCAGAAGTACCGCCATTAAATTACATAAAAATAAGCGTCTATAGTGAGTGAACCTACGAAAAAGCCAAAACTGGCGTCAGTAGAGCTTTAATTGTAGCCTATGCATTGACTGCATAGAGTACAGAAATAAATGTATTTTCTTTACTCTGTGATTGACTGGAAAAATACTTTTGTTTTTTCACGATAGATGGAAGCACTAAATATCAAAAAAACCAATCACAGTGTGCCTTATATTCATTGTACTCTATACCTTAAATAAAGTTATCCGAGGAATAATAAATGTTGGTAGAACGCAACTGAAGCAGTATACCGGCTTTAAGTTTAAACCTTCGATAGCTATGTGAGGATTTATCCGGTAGAACCGGTCCTAAATGGAATAGGAATGTGAAACACAGCTAGATTTACAAGTTATTATATTCTTATTTCTCATCATAATCCCCACTGTTGTTAATGCTTTGTGTCCCATTATTGTTCTAGTCCTTCCATACTTTCTCAATATAAAAATGGGCTTTGCTGGCTGAGGCAGTTTTGCACTTCACTTTCAACCCTCTCGTCATGGGCTTTTTTCTGAGAGATTTCCATCACTTTGGTCGGCTCAAAAACCATCTTGGCAGCTAGCGTTTTACAAATAACCAACAGATTGAAAATGAAGTGCAAAACTGACTTTAGCCAGCAAAGCCCAGTTTTCTATTGAGAAAGTAAGGAAGGACTATCTCAGGTGTCGAAATGAGAAGTAGAGATGGGACATAAAATAACGAATATAAGATTTTTATTCAAAGCAGTGGAAAATTTGCAAGTGGCGTAAACTAAAATTAACGAAACATAAACTGGGCTAAGACGTGAACCTGAAACTAAAGATTGATTCCAAAACACAAGCACTACTCCTAGCTTGGAGAAAAAGAAGAAAATACATTTTCTTAAAGAAGTCAGAGCACGAAGCACCGAAACTAAATTATGAGACGACGAAACTTTCGTAGACGTAACACAAACATAACATTACCAAGATACAATCTAATTACAAAGTAAGTAAATAGCAGATAAGGTCCAATTGGTCAGTCCAATCCGGGTTCGTAGTTTGTAGCTCCTGTATTCATTCCATTGTTCAGTTTGATCGGTGCTAACACTCACCTAGCTCCGATAGGCACAATTAATTAATTCACAACCCAAAAAGAATTAAATCTTGAGATGCACAAACACACACACTCACAGGTAATGCATACTGAAGCAACGTGATTCAATTCTCGCCCCATAGAATACGAAGACGAGAGTCGACCACAGAAGATTCAGATATCCGGTCCGAAATAATCCACCAAGTGGATAAGTTTTCGGATAAGTTCAGTCCGAGGATTTTTATTAGCAAGAATATGTTGCAAAATGTCAAATTGGTTAAAAGCCAGCAGATCCACTGGCCTCGTCTTTCGGGATATAGGCTAAACGAAATAAACCGAAAGAAGTCCCAGTTAACAAATAACAGGAGTCAAGTTCGTGATTGTTCATGAATGAAGAATTCCAATGGGATTCTTAGGATGTGTAATCGTACCTTAGCATCACAATAACTTTTATTAATGTCATTGAATAGAAAGCTCATGAGAATCAAAATCCGGCATGCAGCGACAAGTCCTCCGGCCTCTCCACCCAAATAAGCTTTAAGGGAGAAGGGGAAGATGCCCCGGAGAAAACAGTCGAATACTGGAAGCGATTCCAACTCAGGAAAAGTGACGGTAAAACACTCATGTAAATATCCGTTACAGCAGCTCTCTAATATTGCTAGATGGAAATCCCTGTTCTAAGCATTTCCAATCAGACGAAATAACGTTGGAGAGAATCGTTGCTCGCTACGATACCATGCCTCGCCGCTTACCGCTGCTAACATGGGCTCGCCCCACTGACCTGTCGCATTCGATGGCTTGAGTGTGAGCTACCAGTAAAACAACCGACGACGGCAATTTCTTTTCAAGAATAAAATAAACCAAGCATTGGCTTATGTTTCTCCAGGGACGTATTCATGGGCTGCACATCGGTTAGAAGCTGGCAGCTATACGAAATTCCTTCTCTCTCTTCCACGAGGAGAAGCGACACTTTCCGTGGGCCAGGAAGGTCTCGGAAGAATTCTCTTTAACAGCTTCGCTCTGCTCTAACGAAGAAAACTTATCGTATGAATTGACTGCAGAATTCATAGCAGTCTCATGCTGGCGTTTTCGTCTACGTTGGAGAAACGTCTGTTTGCCGTCGTGATTCCGATTCCTCTCCTAGATCATGTGACAACCTCAGATTGCCTCTCACGCATCCCTTTCCCGGAAGCAGGTATTCCAAGGGATGCGTGACAAACTCATTTTGGCACGTGACAGACTAGAATATCAATGGGATCATAACATTAACAACAGGGGGAATTATGTTGAGAAATAAGGAGATTGATTTAAGATATCCGTAATACTTACTTCAGAGCAGTGAATTTCCTGTGGACAAGATAACGGATTGCAGCGTACAAGACCTTTATCACATAAACATTCCTGGCAACTCTTACTATCATTCCATACTTCTCCGCTGCTATAGAGCAGATTGTTGTAATTACAATGGGACTGTGTTTCGCATGTTTTTTTGTCTTCTTTGAGATAAAATCCCGGTGGGCATTCACAAATGTATGACCCAACCAAATTACTGCAAGTATGACTACAATGTCCATTGTTAAAAGCACACTCATTCACATCTGTAAAAATGAAAAAAAAATAATTAAAGGAATTCAATCTATAGTTTTCTTCTACTTTTAAAATTAAAAGATTTAAAGAGTCAAACCTTCAAATTGAAAAAGGTAGAGACTATTAATTGTTATTTAGCCGTAATTATTTTACACACTTTACCGTATTGGCAATTACGTCCCCTGGTACCCTCAGTGCAATTGCAATATGCACCATCATCCTTTACATGACATACACCTTTGTTTTCACATCCACTGGAACAAGTAGAGATGATATTTTGACAAAGAAATTCTGCAAATTGAAATCATGTTGACAAATTAATAAATTTCCAAGTATTCTCGTAAAAACCTAAGTGCTATTTCTAAATAAACACAGTACATGGTTGAGAGAACTTACTGTCAAATTGTTTCTTTCCAGGACAAAAGCACGTTGTGGCTTTTCCTTTGCAATCTCCTATTGCTGTGTATATGTAAAATTTAAATTTAAATTAACTAGGAATTTATTTCTACTTATTAACTAGCAATATTTTAATTAGGTTTTTGTGAATTCATTAAAATGCCCATTATGCTATGCTATCCCTGAGAATACTTTATATGCTATCCATATGCTTATCGAATACATAGTTGAACTCTAGAATAATATTTCCACTGATCCTAAAACACGCATCCTAGAGGAGCAGGAGCCCTGGTACCCTTCAAGAACGAAAGGAAATTAGTTGAATTTCATCTGTTAAATACCACTCCCCCAAAATAAACCCTGAGCGCTAATCCACTGGCCTCATCCCTGGATGTACTACAGCCAATAGCCATACACTGAAATGACTGAAATAATAAAGTGTTATATTTTAATCTACAGGGCGAGTCAAATGCCACTGGACATAGCTTCGGAAATTGTGTGTAAAATGAACGATGTGACTATGCTAGCAGGGAATGGGATAGGTGCTCTATCTTTTGGGACAATTTTGGAGTTTGGCCGCCATCTTGAAATCCGCCATTTTGGGACAAGTTTTATTCTTGAAATGGGAACAGGGGTATGTGGCATTTCTCATATCACAAACAACACCAACTTTTTCTCAGGAGTTCATTTCTGCAATCGGATTTCAGTTATCTATTGTTGTTCAAAAATTATAAAGGAAAACACTAGAGTCAAGCCAAGCAGGCTTACAGCCTGTGAAATTTATGTTTTGAGGATTATAGGGTATTCTTGAAAGAAATGGATGCATTCAAATAATTGCCTTTGAGAATCATTCTATTTTATATTGGCTTCTTAACTAATTCATTACCTCACTGAGGTTCATCCATGTCACCACCTTCGCCAACACCGAGTTTTTATAATTGATGAAAATATGAAAGAAAATTCTACAGCCTGGGTTCGAACCAAGAACCTTCTACTCACCGTGCAGAAACGCCAACCAATTGCGCCAATGGCTGTGGAATTTTCTTTCCTATTTTCATCAATTATTTAAACATCTCAGGTTTGGCGTGGGAAAAAACCTCTTTAGATCATTATTAACTTATTTTCACCGAGTTTTTAGTCAGGTCGTCGATAAATGCCCTCAATCTTAACCAAAGACTGTCGCGACGATGTCGGGTCTAAGCATCGAAGTTTCGTACGGAGCCAGCTGTTTTGTTAATTCAGTCCAATTTAGGTTGCATGTAAATGTGATGAAGATATCCTGGTAGTTTTGCTGCAATAAACATTTGCTCCCGGTAAATGACGTAGGTAGAACACAGGCCTTTCCTGCTTTCAAGTTAAAGTTTTGAACAGCCTGATTTTGAGTAATCCTTTAAGCCAAATGTAAGCCTCCACTCTCGAAGTCTTAAAGAAGCCGGCCTCCTTCAACTTTTAAAACGCGTCCACAATACTGTATATTGCTGAGTGAGTTTTCCCACCTGCAACACCAGATAAAACAGCCCCGGCCTTTCGTACAGTTTGTAGGAATAGAAGGCTAACATGCTGAGTTTCGTCCCTTCAGTGCTCCTGAATTTTATCTTCCAGCCTTCTTCTCCACAAGACACAGCAACGGGTAGATCATTGGATCACAATTCGGATTCCAAATCGATATGTGTTGTAAGTTGTTCCCCGTGCATAGACCTCGCTTAAATGGAGGTTGGTTCTCCATCGTCGGTTTCAAACACTGCTGCTACCGCATTGACAGTTGGCAAATTATATCTTCTGTGATCGCGCTGTATTATCGACATTTAAACGTTTCCTGACATCCTTCATCATCTTGTACGCACGTGCAAAAGGGTTGATATTTCTGATGTTCCTGTGAAATTTCTGTTTTGAGGATCAGAACCGTATACGTTGAAAGTGCGAAGGCAACACAAATTCATGCACCGGTATATCCACTTCTGTGGAGTTATAACAAAAAAAAATTGGTATAACTACAAAAGCATTGATGATATGACCATTAGATTAGGCTTACTTTATTCTTACTCAGAGCAAAAATTTTGTGTAGTGTATTTTTACATTTGAGCACCATTCCATTTAGCTTAGAAATGTATATCAGTGTTAATTTACAAATAGGTACATGCTAATTATCTTACAAAATTTCACATAATACAGAGTTATAAATATAACTATTAGGATCATTGGAGAATACTTTTCCTTGCTTGGAACATGATCTAAACTGAAATCAAAAAGTCTGCTTTGTTTACCCGAGGCATGCAAACAAAGCAGAGTGAAGAATTGTTGTCAGCTTCGCTTCCGCAGTGGCACGCGAGGAGTGAACAATTGTTGTCAGCTCCTAGACAGAAGGCCTGATAACGGAAACGTAATATATTGTTGGCAAGGCATGTTAACAAAGCAGAGTGAACAATTGTTGTCAGTTCCGTTTCGTGTACCACTTCAGACTTTAGAGAAAGAAAGATTGGCACTGCAACATTGTTGTTGCAGGTAATTGGAGATGGCACAAATGAAGGAAGAGCGGATTGAGCTGATCTTGATGTCCGAGGAACGCCACTACTGTACCATTGCTGCTGATTTCAACCCCGGCACCCCGAAAGAGAACCAATCGATCGTACCGTCGCGTATGTGATATCACATTTCAGAGATACTGGAACTGTTGAACACAAAGCTCGTACACGCAAGGAGATTTGATAGAGGAGATAGATAGCATGACGTCATAATCTTGACGCCTATTGTTTACTCGTCGGCCGTATTGGAACACCCCAAGCGTGTATAGATCAAGTATTTCATAACTAGAAATTTCATAAATTTCTTGTTATAATATACAAATAATCATGCCTTGTTGTTCAGTTTGTGGTTGCACCGTAAAAACTGACAAGGATGGTATTTCCAAAGTAATAAATATCTAATAATTTGTGCCTTTTACTCCGAACTGATGCAGTCACTTTACTGTCCGATAGTGCTCTAAATTAAAGTCCTCTGCTGGGTTCATATACTTTGACTTTACGTATACGAAATTCGTATGTATTCTTATTTTTAAATGGCTTTTGTGTTATTTTTTAATAAACCAGAGCCTTAATCTGAAAAGGAGCCGCAGTCAGGTGAAAAATTAGCAGCTAATAGAGGCCGTCCGCAGTGATAACGTTTTCTTTAGAAAACCTTATTGAAAGTAGGACAAGCAAATACCCATGCGCTAAGGTGGGACTCGAACCGCAGCCCAGCGATCTAGAAACTGCCATGTTACCTACTTTGTTACCCATTATACCTTTATAATTTTTTTGTTACTTTTAATAATATACAATAAAATATTCTTGTTTTTCCGATGCACTTTATTTTGTAATTTTTTCAAAAAAACCTAAATGTTACAAAAAATAATTAAAAAATGAGGTATTATTCCAAACATCTAACATAGAAATATGAATGAAATACTTAAAATAAAATATTTATTAAAATGTAAGAAATTACAAAAATAGGATTTAGAAATTTGGCCTATCTATAAATTTACGAACTTAAAAAAATTAGCAAATAAAATTTTAGCGTACTAATACAATGTTTACGCATAGCCCATATAGATTATAGCCATGCAGGGGGTCTACTAATATGGCGGATATGGCTGAGGCGATGTATTCAACAATACAGATGTGAATAGGAAGGCGCCCCCTTTGTATTGATCCTCCTAGGTACAGGCCAAACAAAAACATCAACCGATGAGGCAACCTCAAAAAAGCTGTTGGCAGCATTTGCAAAGATCCCACAACGCACTATAAGACGGCTTGCAGCTATGTGTGGACTCAGCCAATCATCCATAGCACGGATTCTGCGTACCAACAAGATGCATCCATTCAAAGTTCAGATGCAGCAAAAGTTATTCGAGGACGATCCGCGCAGACGTGAGGAGATCTGTTCCTGGGCTCTGGACATTTATCAACTGGATTCTTCATTTGCACATAATATTGTGTTCAGTAATGAGGAAAATTTTTATGTCCATGGTGGGATAAACCGTCAGAATAAGAGTTACTGGAGCGATGCGAACCTTCATTGGACAGATCCATCCAAAGTCGTTAATGATGTATGATATCAGGTTGTTGCAAAAGTTTTTTCCGGATTTTTATTCCAACACAAAAACGATTGAACTTGAATGACAGATGCAGCTCATGCAGATGCCGGGCAATGGTTGAAAAGTGAACCTTGAACTGTTCTGCGAGTTCCCTCGTTTTTACATTGTGATCTTCAACAATTGCTTGGCGTAGATCACCATCTGAAATCATGATTTGGGGGGCTGCATCTTGAAGAGTACTATCTCCGCGTCTGAACCGGCGATACCATTCTTCTATTGTACGTAAACTATCAGTGCCATCACCTAAACGTTGGCAAATGTTTCGGTGACATTGCGCAGCACTGATCTTTCCAGAATACTCGTAAAAGATTATTGCTCGAATATGTTCGCGTGAAAGGTCCATTTCAGACCGTTGATGGCACTCACAGATGTATACTCAGAAAGTTGATTCTTGGATGTAATATAACAAAGATATTCAGGAATCGAATGCAATAATTTGTTTGAAAAAATATGAACACCCCCTTCGGAAAAAAGCCCTTCTTGGGCACGGGTTCTAGAACTGGAAGAAACAGCCTGCAACAACCTGATATATGGGGCACCCGTTTAATTGGACCAATTTTCATAAACGGTATTGTAAATGCTGATGAGATCTGCGAATGTTACAGAACACTGTGTTCCCGTCATTATTGCCTGAAGATGACATTTTCCCAAGTTTTTTCCAACAGGATGGTGCACCACTACACTCCGGACGTAATGTCCGTCGATAGCTGGAAGGGTAATTACCTGGTCATTGGAAGCGCCACTTGAAATTTTTACCTATGGGTCCACTTGAAACAACTTTTGTATGCTGTGAAAATCCAAAGCAAACGTCACCTTTAGCAACCCTGTGAAAGCATTACCCCCGATGTTATTGTGTGTCTTGAGCTCTGGAACCAGCAGCAGGGCAACACATTGAACACATCCTTTAGCTGCTGCAACCCAGTTTTCGTGTCTGTTTTTGTTTGAAAAGGGTCAATTTGATTGTTAATAACTTCTGAACCACATGTAAAATACGATTCTAAAATGAAATCCTGACGAAAAAGCTGGTGCGATTTGATATGTCACATCATCCCCTTACCATTTTAGAAAAGGAACATTGATCCGAAATGGCGGATTGCAAGATGGCGGTCAAACCTGTCCCAAAAGATAGAGCACCTATCCTATTCCCTGCTTGCATGGTCATATCGTTCATTTTATTCACTATTTCCGACTCACCCTGTACACGGACGTTTGTAATTAAAATGACAGTTATCAAGAGCCATCTGTGGTTCGATCTCAGACCCGGAATGGCACCTATTTTATAGGGGGACTATGACGAAATGACAAGAAAGATTCCGGCGAAAAAAAATGGTAGTTCCGAACGTCGCCGATGGGGAAAAGGGTGGTGCTGTTTTATTCTACGTAACCGAGAATTTGCTTAAAAGGCAGGTAAAAATCCTGAATGTAAATTCTATATTACGTAAATAACAACAGCGTCAGTAATCCGGAGTATAGTGATAAGGGGAAAGCTTTGAAAGAGTTTGAGGACCAACTTAGCTCATCGTCTTGCGTTGCTTGTTGTGAAGTTGTATTATCTTCACCAGTCCAACGCAACAGCCACTCTTCCACACTCATCCACATCTACGTAAAGGCCCTCTATCAACTAATGCATTGAAATTTATGATTCAGAAGTTAGATTTGAGGATTCAATTTCAGGTTCACAAATTTAGTGCCATTCCGATTGAGATCGAACCACAGATGGCTCTGAGTACTGCCAGTTTGAACACCCTGTAAATTCTTACTTGAGCATAAATCAATTCCTTGTTTTGTTGAGACCGCTCCTTCAATAAAACTTGTAACACTAGTCCAAGCAAACACATTTCCAACAAATCCACATGACTGATGTAAACTTTTGATAGCCCCGGCGTTCATAGCGAAATTCCATACATTAAACTGAAAAACAAAATTATTTTCAAAAATGTAAATATTGGAATTTTAAAAAACCCTAAAATTTATGTCATTAATCAGATCGAGAATATATGTGTGCCCAAATGAAAAGAAGATACGGCTATATCTAACGAATATTTTAATTACAGAATATTTTAAATACAGAATATTTGACTTACACTTATTGTGTAACATGATGCCTACAGATAATTGCCTTTGATAATAATGTACTAAACTCTGAGGGTAAGAAGCGAACGATGGTTCAGTGTTGAAACTCCTGGGTTGCAAATGGATCCTTTTTCCACGGTGTTCTGCACTTCCTTGTCACAAGTGAACCAATGACCTGTCAGTGATTTTTTAAGGGGTCGAAAATATGGGAGTCATATGGGGAGATGTCGGTACTGTACGGAGGATATTTGAGGACTTCCCATCGAAATGTTTCCAGCAGGTGGAGGGTCTTCTTGGTCACAAGTGACTTAGCGTTGTCCTGGAGCAGCACTATCCATTTCGAGAGTTTCTCTCTGCGCTTGTTTTCAATGGCCCGTTTCGATTTCAGCATTGTTTTGCAGTACTGTTCAGCGTTAACGGTTTCACCCCGTTCTAGCCAGTCGAGGAGTATGGGTCCTGCTTCGTTGAAAAAGAAACTGAGCATCATTTTAAGGCCTTCATGGCAGAGTGAGCTGTTTAGGGACGTGGGGGCCAGGATGACGTTACATCCACTGACAAGCATATTTACCAACTTCGATTAGATACAAAGCGCTACAGAGAAAGTCTCCTTTTAATCTGGGCACACCATATACTTTTAGAAACGGAGATTGAAATTTGTGACGATACATTCCTAGTTGTAAAAATTACATTTTTTCCTTATTTTATTTTTAACAGTAGCTCAGAGATAAATTTTCATCCCACATTCCGGAAATTGCATCCAAATTTCTGTGGGACCAATATTTCCCGAGATACCAACCAAAAAATCGAATTTCCAAAGCACAGGGTGTCCATAATTAAAGGACCCTATTGCAAAGCTGCCTACATGGTAAACCATTCATCAGAAAAGTGTGAAATTTTGTTGAGGTTGTAATGAAGGGATGGGAATTTGTTTCAGCGGAAAAAAAATAGTTATGAATTTCGCCACCAAAGGGCATTTTACGTTGAATACCTATAGTAAAAATATAAATATATGTGCCATCACGTAAGCAGTTAACCACCAGATCCAATGGGAATGGAATGTGGAAGGAGTGTGCAATGGTTATCACCTGACCACACCCAAAATGTCAAAGACACCCCCTCCACATTCCAATCCCACAGGATCTTAATGGGGCTGCTCACGTGACTGCTGACTCTGTTTTTTGGCTCACGTGATGGCTGATGTCACAGGTAAACTCTTTATACAATGGAAATGTGAATGTATTATTTTTTAAACAATTCGTTGTAATTTATTAATTAATTAATTACCTTTTCATTACCTTTAATTTAGAGTCTATCTTTAGTCGGACTGGGTGTGATGATTTTCAATAGGGATTCCATTCTTGGGTGTGGTCACTCACCTGACTGATGACATCTTGTTGTTTAATCACGTGATTGCTGCCTTGTACAAGTGTCCACAGGCTGTAAACTTTTGATTTGTGTGTGACAGGGGTTCTGGTTCTCAGAGCAAAAGGGATCTTAAAGGACAACTCCACTCAAAATATCGATATCATTTTGCAGAATATCATTATTTTATTTTTTTTTGCAGAATATCATTATTTGAAACAAATAACTTACAACTGTAGTAATAGAAAAATTTTAAAACCATTATTTCATTATGATAATCGCGTTTAAAGTGTGAAAAATGCTACTCTTGATATTCACCCTCGCGCTCCATTTTGTATCAGCTGACTGCATTCGATCGACGTCACGGTGCGACTAGGCTCCAGTATCAAAAACTTTAGAGAGAAGCTCTTCCATAGCAATCCCTAATTAAATTAAATCATGCCTTCCAACTGTCCAGTGTATGGGTGTAACAACCTAGGCACTGATAACAGTTTATCTTTATATACAGGGTGTTTCATAATTGGTGTCCCGTCTTTAGGTCCAAATAACGACTCAAAGGGAACAGATTGGGGGAAAATGAATATTGATTATTTGGTTTTAATGTCCCCTAATTCAGAATAAAAGCATTTCGCGTCCCTGGAGGGTGAAGGGGTAAATTTTAAAAATTTTAATTTTGTAGGGGTAGGGGTTAGACCCCATGTGTTATTTAGAAAGTTGTAGATCATCATGTAAAATATGGGTTTAGCAAAAAACCCGGTGAAAAAATCTCATCCCCTGCCCTTTATCGAGTGGGTAAAGTGAAAGGTATGGCTAGCTAATGTAGACAAAAACAGAAAAACTCATCAGAAACTTATTAGAACTTTATTAGCTTTTCAGGGTAACGACTCATTCATTCTCATTAATTTTCCAAATGTAGGACCTACTGTTTTCTAATAAGTATGGTTTTTGTCCACATCGGCTAGCCATACCTTTCACTTTACTCACTCAATAAAGCGGGCAGGGCATGAGATTTTTTCACCAGTTTTTTTGCTAAACCCACATTTTACATGATGCTCTACAACTTTCTAACTACCACATGGGGTCTAACCCCTACCCCTACAAAATTAAAATTTTCAAAATTTACCCCTTCACCCGCAGGGACGCGAAATGTTTTTATTTACCAAATAATTAATATTCATTTCCCCCCAATCTGTTCCCCTTGAGTCGTTATTTGGACCTAAAGACGGGACACCAACTATGAAACACCCTGTATATAACGCATTTTCCGTATGTTTGTTTGTTTGTTTGTTACAACATAACTTCTAAACCGGGCAACCCCCGAGGCTGACATTTTGCACAGATGAACTCGAAGACCCGGAGAGTGTCTTAGGCTAGGTCCAGTTCACGTCCGACTCCCGTTGGCCTCCTACTCTCTTCTAATCGATATTCAGATGGCAACAATATCGAAAAAATAGGAGATATCTCACCAACAATATGTACGGACCAACAAAGCAAGGCAAAGTTTGTGGCAACAATCGGTAAGTTGTCGTTTTATCAACAATCAGCTGTTTGTGTTTCTATGGGCGAGGTCAAGAATGCAAACACCCGAGTTGGGTTGGTGAAGCAACGAGAATGCTACAATTGTTAATGTACATGTATTGTTGACTATCGTGGCAACCAAGGTCTGTGAAATATAAGTTAAGGAAGAAATTGTCCCTGAAGAAATTGCGTAGCCCACGAGATAGACAGGCCCTGGCCAACGCTACCTAAAAAACAAAGCCTTCTCACTGCCTGCGGACTGTGTCATCAAACCAGGGCTGACAATCCAACTTTCATTGTTTACAACAAACGAAAAAACGCTGATTACAACAGGTGTTTTTTCGTTTGTTGTAAACAATGAAAGTTGGATTGTCAGCCCTGGTGTGATGACGCAGTGACCAGGCTTTGTTTTTTAGGTGGCGTTGCCCTGGCGCGGAAAAGTCACCTGATCATCTTAGTCCGAATACAATGTAACCTTCATTGTTTCCATCTTGGACTTTAACAATCAGCATTTTTCGTTTGTTGGAAACAATGAAGGTTACATTGTTATTCGGACTAAGATGATCAGGTGACTTTTCCGCGCCAGGGGAACGCCTCCTAAAGATAAGGCATGAGCGCGAAAACGTCAGACATTGTTACATCATCATCTGAAGATCGTAGCCCACGAGAAAGACAGGCCCTGGCCAACACCTCCTAGAGAAAAGGCCTGCGGACAAAAGGTGTACACATTGTTACATCATCATCAACTGGCCAAATTTACGGCTTATTTATTATTGGTAGAAATACGATAACAATAGCCGCTTGATGATGATGTAACAATGTATACACCTTTAGTCCGCAGGCCTTCTCTCTAGGAGGTATTGCCCTGGCGCGGAAAAGTCACCTGACCATCATATTCCGAATAACAATGTCACCTTCATTGTTTCCATCTTGGATTTTAATAATCAGCAATTTTTCTTTTGTTGGAAACAATGAAGGTTACATTGTTTCTCGGACTAAGATGGTCAGGTGACTTTTCCGCGCCAGGGCCTGTGTTTCACGTGGGCTACGCTGAAGATACGTTTAATCGCATTTCAGGGCTTATTATTGGTAGAAATGCGATTAAACATATCTTCCGATGATGATGTAACAATGTATGACGTTTCCGCGCTCAGGCCTTATCTTTAGGAGCCGTTGGCTAGGGCCTGTCTATCTCGTGGGCTACGAAGAAATTGCATATGACGTCACACGGCTCAAGATCAGGTGACTCATGCGACTCTGCTATGGCTGAGATAGGATGAAGCTGAAATCTCAAGATTTAATGTATAAAAATCTGTTTTAAATGCTTTTTACACAATAAAATATTTGTTAATATGTTCTATAACAAATTATTAAAAATATTTTTAAAAATTCTTATTAAAAATGTTAGTGAGTTTGTAATGTTTTATTCATTTATTTATTTATTTATTTATTTATTTATTTATTCATATCGGCCTCCGTAGCACAGTGGTTGCGTGATCGCTTCTGATGCCCGAGGACGCGGGTTCGAACCTGACCGAGGACGACGAGGCTTTTTTCAGGGGGGAAATCCTGAGATCACGCACTTCCAAGTAAATTTCAACAGAACTGTAGAACAGTAGAACTACAGATAACAGTTCTATTGACAATGCTTTCGTCTGAGCTTGGAGCCGTGTGACATGCTTTTTGTATAGTCACTTGATATGGACATGCGCCTTCACAGACCTTGGTAGCAACAATGATTTTCTTGACTAACTCAACTCGGTATTAGCATTTTTGATCGCGCCCTATAAGAAAGATGCAAACCTCTAGGATCGCATCGTTCGCTGCGAAATCCCGCCAACTGGTGTCAGAAAGTAGTAAGATCGTTAGGTAAACGCACGATGTAAGATTACTCTTACATAATGGGTACACATTGGATATTTTAAAGAACACGTGCTTTCTTCAAGAAAATGAGTATGACATTGCGGTGCAATTTTCAATCGATTGTTGATTGGAAACGATTATTTAGAAAAAAATTAATCAGAAAAAGAAGAAATAATTTTTATTGCCTCAGTAGACTTATTTGTTAATGGTGTTTTTTATACATAGGAGGAAATATTGTAGGCTTGTAATCGGGATATTTGGTGGTAAAAAGGATTATCATTTACAAAATGCCCAGAACAAATTTTAGAGTTCTTAGTTGGACTGCACATAGTTCCATTTTTTCTACCCAAAAATAAACAACAATTATTATTTCTTTTAATTTCTCTCATTATTAAATGAATTAAATTATTAAATAATTATTATTCATTATTATGCACGAGCAGTGATGGATTAACCTCTGGTCGCGTCCGAGACAAATTTGCTCAGGCACTATTTTGTTGTACTTAGAAGTATATATAAAAAAAATCTTAAATAATTTAATCGCAGGACCCTCTTAGAAAACAACTGTGACTCCTTTTCATCCACGCCCTCTTTTCGTACGTCTTTTTCGTATTCCGTCACTTGCTCAGGATAATCTTTCTTGATTGTATCAGGTCGTTGCATATCAAATGTCGGATTGCAGAGGTCATCTTTAATGGCCCTCTTGAAAGGACACCTTCACACGTGCTATTCGAAATAACCCCTATTCCAATCCAAACATTGTTGCCAACTATTTGGCAGCTTCTCGAGCCCTCTCCGATAGAATCCATGGTCACCGGACTCAATAAACTCCCGGAATGCGTTTTCGACGTCTGCTTGGGTTAGGAATGTTTTCCTCCGGAAAAAATTGTCCAGGCTCTGGAAAAGATGGTAGTCGGTAGGGGATAGGTCCGGAGAGTATGGGGGGGGGAGGACGGTGGAAGCACCTCGTAGCCCAGAGTCTGTAACGCCTGCACGGTCGTTCGTGCAACATGCGGACGCGCGTTGTCATGCAGCAGAAGGACGCCTTTGCGATGCGTAAGTGCAGGTTGTTGCTGACAAAGTTTTGTGTGCATATGATGCAGATCACGATTGTAGGTCGCAGCGGTGATCGTCTCCCTCTCCGACCTCCAACCGACGCTCTTTTTGCTTTTCCGTAAGTTCATGTGGGACCCGTTTGTCCTGCTTTTTCACCTTGCCGATGGTCCTAAGGTGGCTGGTGACAGTCGACGCTGATAGAGCATGATCCCCTGCAAGGTCCAGAACAGTTTTTGACGGCTCCTCTTCAGATCAGCGTCATTCAACACGGGTCTGCGGCGTGGCTCATTTGCCAGATCCGTCACTCCCGCTCGGAATTTTCGGAACCAACGTTGGACAGTACGTTCGTTTATGGTGCTTACACCGAATACCTTATTGATGTTTCGAGAGGCGTTGGATGCAGTGTGATTCAACCTGAACTCGTAATGCATTATCACACGTAAGTCGTATGAAGTCATGACTATCTTCGCTTGGGTTCAAACGCTATTAAATATCATCGCAGACATGAAAATTTCAGGCAGCTGGTTGCTGATAGATTTATCTCTGAGAATGTACCACTTTTATGGGTACTTGCTACTAAACGTGGAAACGGTGCTGAAGCGCGGAACCCACCTCGAAATCCGACATTTGATATGCAACGACCTGATAAAATATTAACTGATATGGTTGACAGCTTGAATCTACATTCTCCTCCTTCCTGGACTTTTCTTTAATAAAGGAGAACTAAACATAGACAGTATTCATTTTTATAGCATCCAATCACACAGCAATAATTTACATCATAACGTTTTTCTACTATGGCATTAGGCACGCGTACAGGTCGTTAGCTTTTCTAACAGTCACTAGAGTGCGCGCGCATCAATCGAATTAAGGTTGCAACTTCCCTATGTTGCGTCAACAAGGGCTGATATTAAATGCTTGCTTTAAGGAGGCTTTAAGTTTTAAGGGGATTGATAATAATAATAAGCGGCTCAAGAGGAAGATCACTGTCTACATGAAATTTCTAATTGTTACTCCTGTCCCATTAATAATTATTGTTGTGTGGACATAACTATTTTGAGAGTGTGTTTTGATCAGATATCAATTTTTTTGGTTGCATGGGCATGGTTCCTTAGCATGAAAGAACAATATTTGAAATGGTCATCTTCCGATATTGGCACTGCATCAATATTTATTTGATGCTACATAAAAAACTACGTGTTAATGGTGAATTTGATAATGTAAGATAAATGTTTTTTCGTTGAGCATCAAATTGTACTGTTGCTTCAACAAACAAGCACTCATCAAATCCTTTATTGTTGCTACATCCAAAGCACGGTCTATAGATATTCATGGTCATTGAGCTCCATTGTTAAAATGAAGCTAAAGTTTCTAGCTCCCAATAGGGCGGGAACTCTATTGAAAAGTGGCGCTGCATGTACATTCGGCTCAAAAACGCCTGCAGCGCCGCCCTATCAACAGACAGAAAATTTACTTTCATTTTCAGTTTCAATGAAAAACCTCTATCGCAGGTCACGGTCAGCCCTTGTTCGGTCTATGCGGCACCTGGCGCGATCTGTTTTCTTTAGCTTCTCGAAACAATGGAAAATGGCCAAAGCTCGATGACCATGAATATCTATAGACCGTGATCCAAAGCCTTTCTCTCTGTGTACGCATATAGGGTGCGTTCACTTATTCACTTAGAGTCACTCCGAGTGACTCCTGTGATTCTGAGTCATTCGGATACCGTTTCTTTATTTGCTCCGAGTCATTTGGTCTCCGTTTCTTTATTTGCTCGGAGTTAACTCCCTTGACCTCCAACATCAGGGTACGCTTGGAGTCTTTCGGAGTTTGTTTCTTTATTCCTTGGAGTGCGACTCGAATTAACTCCCTTAACTCCTGCTTTCAAGCTGGAGTCATCGGAGTCAAAAAAATTTAATGAGAAAGACGACGCAACAATGAAGAGTGCCAACAAAGTTGCGACTTCAATGATGATTAATTTTGTTACAATGAGATGACGTTTGCGAGCGCGCTTGTTAGGAGCCGTAGCAACCACACAAACAAGAGAAGACTTTATTTCTTCAAGCTAATACGTTGTTTAACTATCAACATGGCCGCCTCTATCTTTCGAAAGTGCACGATTATAGCTTACCATAATTGGTTAGCCTTCCATTGTTGTAGGCTTGGCACGATACCAATGAAAATTTAGCTTAAATAGATCGAAAATTTGATTCAAGACAACTTCTTCAGCATAATTATTAATTTTTATATGCTCAATCTCAGTTCCATCTTTACGCATGAGGCCACCGTAGCCTCTGTGATAATAAATTAAAATTACAATTATGACCAGACCTTTGTTTTTATCAAAATAATAAAAAATAAAAAACATGTTATTGTTTATTCCTGTTAATAAAAAATAACTTAATGTTAAAGGTTCCCCAAAACCAAACGTGCCATAGGCACTGCTCATGCTTTTCTGATGCCTCCAGAGGTTGCGAAGAGGGGAAAAAATATATTGAATCGTTCACAAGCAGTGTTGCCAATTTAGCAGGGATGTGTCCAATTTAAAAGCTCATTTTCATTATTTTGTGCATTATACATTAATTTACGAAGTAATATAATATGTTTATTTATTAATGAATGATTCTATACTCATTTATAAATGGAGAAGATAAAATAACAAATAATAAGAATAAATAATCACAAGTTCACCATGAATAATGATGAGAGTTTTTGAAGAGAATTGAAGACTTTTAAATGAATGGTAGATGCTTGATGTGCATTGTTTAAGTTTTATTAAAAATGTCCAACAAAAGACAAGCGCATGAAAAAAAAGGCTAAATTGGCAATACTGCACACAAATGATTATAACGATCAAATTCTTCGATTGTTACGTCGTTATGTTGACTCTGAGCCATGACGCTAGTACTGTGATCACGTGATTACATTGACTCGGAGCATGACTCCGAACAACTAAGTGAACGCACCCCTAGTTTTGCAGCAAACAGGGAGATTTTGTTCCACGGATTTCCACAGATTTCCACAGTTTGTTTAAAGGTTTATTTTTATTTAATTATAGTATGTGTGTGTGTGTGAGTGTGAGTGTGTTTGTGTGGGTGTGTGTGTGTGTGTATTTAGTGGTTAATGGTTAATTGTTTATGAGTGATTTGGTAGATACAATGATATAATTAATCCTATTGTATGAGTGAATTGCTATCAAGAGCTAAATCCTATCATTAGCAAATTACTATTAGGCCTAATGTTATCAAAAATAAATTGTCATTAGGCTTAATGTGTTAACAGATAATCTACAGGGTGAGTCAAAAGTCGCAGTACACCCTGTTTTTTCGAAAACCTTGCAGGAATTGGGAAATCTGAATATTCCAGTAAAGTACAGATGAGGTGGTCTATTTTTTATGGTATGTACATCTTGAAATCGGCCAGCTTAAATCTAAGTCAATTTTTTTAAATGGAAAGGGGGTCATGTGATATATCAAGTAACATCAGCATTTTCTGACAATTTCATTCCTGTAAAACAGATTTGTAGTAGCAGTAATGATTCAAGAGTTACAACACATTTTGTTTGGAATTACAGGCTTGACTCTTGGTCAAGGCACATTCGAAGGCGCTGAATCCATTGTTGAGGTTGTCTCTTCAGTAGCGCTTATTGGACAGTCACTCTTCGTGCCTTGTCAACCACAGTCTCAGTTTCTCAGAATTTCTTAATTAAGCACTTGACAGTGTTGTGTGAAATTGGAGGTCTTATATTGTTACCTCGATTGAGATAGTATTACTGAGTATCCACAGCCTATCCCAACTCATCATTCTGAGGTGTGTCCCCCCAAAAACAGATCAAGCTTGACAGAAAATCCCAGAAGTCACAAAATATGCAGGATAGGCGTGCTGCAGAGACCCCAGAGCAGCTCGAGGCACAACCTCAAGAGCAGCAACTGCGTCAGGCCACAGCCCGAGAAGCTGAAACTTCTGCCAGGCGACAAACCCGACTTCAGGCCGCAGCCCGAGAAACTGAGACTCCTGCCAGGCAGCAAATCCGACTGCAATTGGACCAGGCCCGTCATGCTACAGCCCGAGAAGCTGAGACTCCTGACCAGCATCATAATTGCCAACGGGCTGAGAGGGATCAACATGTATCTGCTACTGTAAGAGCCTGGCAGGCCAAGCTCAATGATGCTTTCAGTTATAATTGCACCTTAGCATACGAGCTGAATCCAAGTCTGGCCATTGGAAGGATGTCACAGCGCTGTCAGTTCTACAAGTGGATGCGTGAAACACCAGGTATGTGCTGCTCCAGTGGCAAGGTGCGACTTCCTCCAATCTTGCCTCCACCAGAGCCATTGTATTCGCTGCTTGTCGGTGAGTATGGACAGTCAAAGGCATTCCTTCAAATCATCTGGCTGTACAATTCGCAATTTGCGATGACGTCATTTGCTGCTCATGAGGTGAAGGATACTTGGATGCCAACATTCAAGATTCAGGGTCAGGTGTACCACCGAGTTGGGGCTCTGCATCCCCGTCCGGGAGAGGCTCCTGCATTTCTGCAGATTTACTTCCCTGGATCAGAGACGGCTGAGGCTCAGACATTTAGGAATGTTTCCTGCTGCAACTGACCATGAAACTATTCTGAATCTGCAAAGAATGCTCCATGCCAACAACAACTATATACAGGGTCTTTATAATTAAAGTTCCATTTTGACATGGCCATAAAAAAACTACTGGACCAAAAGCTATAATATTTGGTAATATTATACAAGAGGACATGGGAAGTTCATACCCACCAAAAATATCTGAAAACAGGTCACCACCAGCACGGAATGGCGCTAGTAGTAGGGGCAGCCCTTTATATACCAGGTTGACCTTAGACTCCTGGAATGAGGCCAGTCTATATACCACTTCCGGTCACGCCCTCGCCTCAGGCGGTGGTATACAAACCGGCCTCCACGTGACCCTTTTTTATCAGTAGAGATAAGATCAAAAGATAAGATAAGCCCAGCGGACTGCCATTTTGGTTGCTATGGCAATGGAGCGGCCATTTTTGATGAGAAGATAAGATAAGGCCAGCTGGTCTCTCCCTCCACCTGCCATTTTGAGGAAACGGCGGCCATTTCTGTTTTTCTTAATATTTTGAATCCTATTTTTTTTTATGCATCATAATGCTTTATTCAATAAAGATAAAAAGATAAGAAAGATGAAAAGATAAGAAAAAGGAGAAAGAGAAAGAAGAAGAAACGGAAAAAAGAGAGACAGAGAGAGAGAGAGAGA
>JAHWFO010036508.1:160765-173762 GCA_023313115.1 Rhysida immarginata
TAACATGAGTGAAATTCATTATTATTATTTTGGTTGAATGAATATTACGTTCATAACTGTACAAGATAATAAACATACAGTTGTGTGTGAAAAGTGTTAGTTATTTTTATTTTTAAAAAAAAATAAAAAGAAAAATGAGAGAGAGAGAGAGGGTGGAGAGATGGAGTTTAACAAAGATGGCATATAAAAATCTTAGAGTAGGTGATGGGTAGTTTAACCCAATGAGTTCAGCACATTGATCAATGGTCCCGTCACAAATATTCAATAGAATCAAATTAGAAACGCACATAACAACAGAAGCTGCCTGGATATTGCTTGAATTTTATGAGAATTCAGTTGGACACCTTCCATTTCGCAAAATTTCACAGTTTCGCGAAGAAGCAATGAATGAAGCGCCCACAGAACGTAGTGGACAGCAAGGGAACTTAAACATGTATACGAAATAAACGTCGAGTTTGCTAGTTGAAAAACACTAGAATGCAAACGTTTTCTCATAATGATCACTGAATAGAAGAGTAATAAACGTACAGCCCTTGTAAAAAGTGACAAAATTTTAATGCATATATAAGATATATTTGTATTTGGTCCGAGAGAAAACGTATGCAGCGTTATAGAAATGTCCCATTACATTGAACAGCCTCGCTAACGTTAATGTTCTTGTGCTGGTAAAATTTATATAGAAACATCTGTGTATACTGTATTTAAAGTTAATAAGAACAGAGGGATGGCAAATAATGGCCAGTAAATTCAAGACAACTCAAATATTCGCGCATTGTGTAAGAGAAACGAACATGTAGGTTATTACAAAACTCTACTTCGATACCGAACGCAATTGCGAATGTATCGTTTCATGTAAAGCATAGAGAACATCAACACGCTTCCAGAGCATCATAAACATCATCTAGAATGTTTTTGGGGTGTGCAAGAGACCCAAAAGAGGCCAAAAATATTAATTTTAATGCTTTTTTTATCCCGTTTTCGAGGGGAGCGCCGTTGTCGAAGCCGACGTGAAAAGACATTAAACTACAGCACATTTGCAAATGTTTCCCGCTGTGTAAAGCGTAAAAAAGAAAATCAAACGACGAGAACGTTTAAAAACAACAGGTAGACCGCTTTGGATGCGTGACAACAGGCGAAAAGAGCTGGAAAAATCTTTATTGAGCGATTTTTAACGGTTTAGTGAGGGGTAGAACGAATTGCGCGCCCTCGTCATCACGCTGCGTACGCCGAGGGTACTCGTAAAACACCCAGCGTCCTTTAGGGAGCGCCGTTGTCAAAGCCGACGTGGAAAGGCATTGAACGACGGTGCTTTTTTTAAGATGAACCTTTTTCCGACTTTATAAACCTGTCAGCCATCCCGACTTCAGTAAATAGAAGGTTGTGAGTGCCCAGAAACACGTACAAACTCATTGTGATTGAACGATTTTTGACTGTTTAGCGAGGTGGTGGAGGAGTAGGTGGGTGAATAGCGCGCCCTCATCAACACGCTGTGGACGCCAAGGGTACTCGTAAAACGCCCGGCGTCCTTTGGGGAGTGCCGTTGTCGAAGCTGACGTGGAAAGGCATTGAACGTCAGCGCGCTTTTTAACATAAACCTCTTTCCGACTTTATAAACCCGTCAGACACCCCGACATCAGCAAGGTGAAGGGTGTGAGAGCCCAGACATTCGGCCAATGGGCCTGAAACTACTGGAAACACGCACAAACGCGTCGTTTGCGATGGAACGGTGAACGCAGCACCATACAACGGTGCGGCCACCGAGGGAACTAGATTTCACTTGGAAATGAGGTTTTTTTCGAATAACTTTGCCAAATTTGACCCCAGGACCAAACGACTTTACAACAAACATTCTCATAGTCATGCCAACTCGAATCGAAAAAGTGTGGGTTTCTCTCACCCATAGACAATTAACAAATGCGAATTTTTTTTTGGTAGGTACCAATCAGAATAAGGCACGGCCGCAGAGTGGGGTCCCCAGCCGCGAGTACGTTCAACCATCTGTTCCCAGGGAAGGTTTCCACACCGTCCCTAGTTAACCGAATCACCACGGCTCTTATGCCCTTGGCCACGGCATAAGGGGGGTGCAGATCAATCCCCTTCGAGGCTCACAGCGACGGCTGCCCCTGTGTGTAGCGGTGGTGCTCGGAGTGTACCGACTACCTAAGCTCTGCCCTCCACTTTCTGCACAGGAACCAGCGCCCTGGTCGAGTCTCGAAGTGCCCCAGCTGTCTCAACCACCCGCCCGCCTGCATAGGTGTGGGTGGACCGGAACCCTTGCACTGTCACCATAAGAGCGCTCTGGCGACAGTACAGGCGGTTCAGGACCACTGACACCAAGCACAGGGTGGGAGGGAGAGGCAGCGTACCCCCAAAAAAACCACTTCTCCTTCTTTCTCTTTCCTCTCTTTCCACTATCCTCTGTTCTTTTTCTCTCTCTCTCTCTCTCCATCTTTTTCTTTCCTTCTCTCTCTCTCTCTTTCTTTTTTCCGTTTCTTCTTCTTTCTCTTTTTCCTTTTTCTTATCTTTTCATCTTTCTTATCTTTTATAAATATTGAATAAAGCATTATGAACCATAAAAAAAAATAGGATTCAAAATATTAAGAAAAACAGAAATGGCCGCCGTTTCATCAAAATGGCAGGTGGAGGGGGAGACCAGCTGGCCTTATCTTATCTTCTCATCAAAAATGGCCGCTCTGTTGCCATGGCAACCAATATGGCGGTCCGCTGGGCTTATCTTATCTTTTGATCTTATCTCTTCTGATAAAAAAGGGTCACATGGAGGCCGGTTTGTATACCACCGCCTGAGGCGAGGGCATGACCGGAAGTGGTATATAAACTGTCCTCATGCAACCGGAAGTGGTGATGGGCGTGGCCGGAAGTGGTATATAAACTGGCCTCATTCCAGGGGTCAAAGGTCAACCTAGTATATAAAGGGCTGCCCCTACTACTGGTGCTCAATGCAATATTCGTATACGAAATTAGACACGAAGACACAGGTTAACAAGTCTTTAATCGTTACTAAAATTCTTTCAGTAAATGGTGGAGGCCACATTCAACATGTAACTAATTTTAGTGGACTCATGCGTAGAAGTGCCAATTTTGATATTATAAAAAGTGCTTGGCGTTTTAATATACAGGGTGTTTCATAACTATATGGTCAAACTTTGCATAGATATGTAAAATTAAAAAGTAATATAGGAAGGTCTAATAGACATGGATCCAAAACACAAGCCATATTCGAGTTATTATTGATTTTACACCAAAACATAATTTATTACTCCGCGGATTTAATAATACTTAACACTTGTTTAATTTAATGTTATTAAAGATACAAGGGTCATTCAATAAATAACCGGAAAATATTATAAAAAATCTAAAATACGACCGAGATAGTTACATGTTTGTTACTTATGTGGAAGCATGCTTAAGCTACTTATAGCTCAGGCTGGTAAGCCCACCTCGCACATAGAATGCTAGAAATTAGTACCACAAGATAGCGGCACCCTTACAGGAGCAGCAAAGTGTCGCAGAAGTTTGTTGAATGAAGCCGTGATTTTTGCTCCTTGACAATGCGAGACCACAAATTGTTAGTATCAGATTGTCTATCATCGAGAACCTGCTGTTTGAGTGCTTAAACCACCCTCTACATTCGCCAGAGCTCGCACCTTGAGATTTCCTCACCTTGGCCCACTGAAAGATGCACTGTGTGAAGCCGTGCTTTTGCTTCGTGACAATGCAAAACCACAAATTGCTAGTGTCAGATTGTCTACAATCGAGAACCTACTGTCTGAGTGCTTAAACCACCCTCCATATTCACTCAGTGCATCTTTCAGTGGGCTAAGGTGTGGAAATCTCAAGGTGAAGCTCTGGTGAATATGGAGGGTAGTTTAAGCACTCAAACAGTAGGTTCTCGATGATAGACAATCTGACACTAGCAATTTGTGGTCTCGTTTTGTCATGGAGCAAAAGCACGGCTTCATTCAACAAACTTCTGCGACACTTTGCTGCTCCTGTAAGGGTGCCGCCGTCTTGTGGTACTATTTCCCAGCATTCTATGTGCGAAGTGGGCTTACCGGGCCCCAGCTATGAGTAGCTTAAGCATAGTAACAAACACATAACTATCATGGTCGTATTTTAGATTTTTTATAGTACTTTTCCGGTTATTTATTGAATGAGCCTTGTATTTTTAATTTTTAATTGTAATGGTTTATTGAAAATACGAGTATTACAAATTTATTTACAGTTATGCTATCAAAAATTAATGTGTCCATTAAAATAAATGCTCAAAGTGTCTGCTGGCAACTTGATTACAGACTGTAAAGAAGTTTGGTTAAATGAATCTTAAAATTTAATACTCACAAAGCAATAAAGTTTTTTTAAGCAATTAAAGTTGCTTGGTGATGAAATAAGGTGATGACCAATAGCGAACTTCTACGTCAACGCTTAAGTACATAAAGTAGTCTCTGCTGAATTTTGGAATAACTCTAAAATTCTGTTTCCGGATAGGGGTTTATATGACAAACTTGCCTGAAATTGCCTGAAGAATGTATATGCAAAGCTTGACCATATAGTTGTGAAACACCCTGTATAGGATTGGTTGGAATATGTGAATATACAGGAAGCAATAGTGATACAGGGCCTATGTACCCGCTATACATAGTCACATTGTACCTTCAAAATAGTGTCCCAGTGCATCAGTAGCCTATCCTGTGCAAGAAATCCGTGGTTGGCTGCTGAACCAATTTTCAAGGGCAACCCGAATCTGAATGGTAGTTAAAAGGAGACGAGCTGGGGGGAATAACAGGTTGATCAAGGAGCAACGGAAACCTCGCACCAAATCTTAGCACACTTGACAACATGATAACGTGCTACAGAATAATCCCGTTTGACAACGTGAAGAGCTGCTTACTCTTGATGGAAATTTTGAGTTTTTGTAAAAGCGCAATGTGTGGTTGCATCGACCGGAAGGTATGCCTCCAACCAGCAATATACAGGGTATCCATAAATGTTGTTAAATGGGAAATTTCACTATTTTATTTTTTTATTTTATTTTTACAAGGGGGGGGGGAAGGTGGATGTGGTGGTTTAGCATAAAATAAAATCATGACAAAAACAATTAAATAATAATAATAATTTACCTTTTTTACTTTTGTTTAAATTAAATAAAAATACTTTACTTTTCAAAATTTATTTATGTGATTTTTCCTACCCATCAAATTATGCACTGAAAATGATGGAAATCATATTGAAAATATTTATTAACATTATATTTAAATAAAATTGTTTTGTTTTAAAAGTATGTGTTAATCCCCTATGTACCCAGACTTTGTGGACACCCTGTAGAATGTGATGTCAGACGTTCCAAAGATTACCTGAATTGTCATCATATGAATTCTTTTTATGGGGGGACCTGAAGAGTCGTGTGTATAGTCATAAACCTCGTAATTTGAACGAATTGAAGGATGCCACCCAACAGCTTACGATAGATCAACAGCTGTTAGCCGAGTGATGGACGATTTCAACGAATGACTGATAGCTGCATTCAAGGCATGACCATCATCTAAAAGACATTATTTTTCACAGCTGAATAAGTAACTCAAATGGCATGTGTTGGCCTCTGTTTATGTAAAAATCAAATTGTCCGACTTCCATCGGTCACCTGGTACAAGAGTATCACTTTCATTTCGCCGACACTGTCATCTGAAATTTTTTGAAAGCCCCTTAATAACAGCGCATCATGACAGCATCAGTGGAAAAATTGAAGATAATTAACAACACTTAACAATGCTAAAAAAATTTGTAATTTAAAATGAATAGAAAAAGGATAAGATAACATATTTATAAAGTACACTGCCAACACCACCTCTACTCAAAGCCTGAGCGCGAAAATTTCATACATTGTTACATCACTATAAAAAGTCATCTTTAATCGCATTTCTACCAATAATAAGCTCTAAATTATGACTTCGTATCATGATGTAACAATGTATGACGTTTCAGCGCTCAGGCTTTCTCTTTAGGTGGTGTTGACACTGCTCAAAACATTTAAAGGAACACTTCTATTAAGCAGCGTGCAGCAGCAACTACGAATAATATGGACAAGATCGCTGTATGTGATCATTAAAAGACGGTTTATTTAACAATAGAATGCATTATTGAAACAACTGGTGAGGAAACAAAGAAAAAACAGGAAACTGCAGGACCCCTGCCTAAAACAAAGTGAAATGTCCTTTGGACGTTGTAAGGAGAATGCCCTGTTTCTTCCAGGGATCTGGTTTGGCACCACTCGGTAATGTGTATGCCTACCATGGGCTGCAGTAACCTTCATGCACCTTCGAGGCATGCTCCATATCAGTCGACGGATGAGATCTTGGGGAAGCCGGTCCCATTCCTCAGTAAGTGCCGGGATGAGCTGTTGCAGTGTTTCTGAAGCAGAAGGGCGTTGTTGACATCTGCAGGTCATTTCTCAAGTCTCTGGCCGTTGAGGTTCTTCGAGGTAAAATCACGGTAAAAGCTAGTGAAACTCCCTAGTTTCCTGTTGCCCAGCTCAGTGGTGCAATTAAAAAAAAACAACCTAGCAGATGAAATGGCATAGAATCAAAACTAGGCACAAGTCCGCACATAACGATCTAGATTGGCAGTTGTTGAGCGTCGGCGACCTTTGCCCAGCTCTTCGTGTGTACTGGCCAGTCGCCTGGAATCGTGTCCACAGTCGGAAAATGACGGAAGAGGAAAAATTGAGAGCATTTGCCACAGTCTGAAATGATTGACCCGTTTGGAGCAATGTTAAGGCTCTCGCAGCTTCTACTGCTTCAAGATGCCTTCGTGGCATGTCAGAGCACTAACAACAACGTTCCAGGAATGCCTGCACCTTCTAATGTTCGACCGTTATCTCCAAGCAAAGAGTGTACTGGCATGTAACCACTTTGTTTTCCGGGGGTTATATTGCTATGCAAATTTCTCAGAACATCTGGCAGCAAAATGTGTTGGCTTCAACCATTTCCTATGAGGGAGATAGTAGGTTTCATGTTGCAGAAGATGAAATTGCTAAAAAGTATAATTTACGCCCTCTGTAGGGGATTCTACAAGTGTTCCTTTAATTGTTTTGAGAAGTGTACGACAAATGATTGCTTTGAAAAGTAAAGGATTTTATATGCAACGAAAAGTTTAATTCACTAAAGGTATTTGTAAAAAAGATCGCTATGATCTATATACGTAGTTCTAAGTCTTTGTGTCGCTATTATATATATGAAATATGGAAGCTGAATAAAGTCACCAAACCATTTCGCCATCTCCTTGACAAAGCTGGGAAAAATGGCGAAACCGGTATGATTTTATTCATCAATAAAAACGTATTGCAAAGCTTCTACATTTAATCTACAGGGTGTAACATAAAAGTCATCACATTTCAATTGTAAATAGCTCGGCAACCGTTGGTCGCAGGTCAATGAACCGCACACCATTTGAAAGAGAGGAACGTCATGAATTTTTTCAATGCCAGTAGAGGTCTCTAGAAGGCATCTGGAAGACGTAGGGAAGTCCCGTCGGTTACTGTCAAGATGACAAACGTAGCCTTTTTGTGGCCACCTCGATTCCCAGACCTCACTGTCTGTGACGACTTCTTGTGGGATACGTAAAAGACCGTGTTTTTGTGCCCCCTTTCCGCCAAATCTGGAGGAGCTAAAAACTCGAATAACAGCCGCCATTGGTGAAGTGACTCCAGATATTCTTCAGCAGATACGGGAGGAATTTGATTACTGGCTACATGTGTACCGTGCAGCAGGAGGAGGACACATCGAACACTTAGACACAAAACTTATTATTACAAACATTTCAATATGTCGCCCATCTTTGTGATGAACCTTTTGTTACACCCTGTATATAATTTACTAAAAACTACAGAGTGATTCAATAGTCGCACACATCCAAATTCGATTGTGTATAAATAGTGTAATAGTTGAAAAGTTTCATCGGCTACTTTGAAACTTTTATATTTTGAGCATATTTTGTAATTAGTAGCATTATTTATTACTGCAATATGCGCGACTTTTGGATGACTCTGTATTATTTTTAAAATCTAATTTATTTGAATACTTTAGAAAAAGAATATTATTTTAACATTGAGTATTGTGAAGAGACATACTTGACTAAGTTTTCCCATGAATGCTTCTGTGGCGCTAAATCCTCCGCCCACAGTGTCCTGTTCTTGTCCGAGAACAATGTAGCCTCTCCAAATAGGAGTTCCAGCACCTGCGTTAGTACCACGTGTTTGTTCCTCTCCGTCTTTATAGGCAATCCAGGCACCGTCAGAACTACGCCAAGTCAGTGCATAATGATGCCAGTTTCTGTCACTAAAAGAATATATAACAGTTCTGTAATTTCAACACCCCGAGTTCAGTATCTACGTGTTAGGAGATTAATATAAACTTGTAGATATGTATTTTAAAAATCTTGGAGATTTAACAGACGCCGAGAAATTCGCTGAAGGCTATTTGCTGCAGGACCACTGCCACGGCCAAAATTTTAAAAATAAAAGTTATTTTTTATGCTAATGCGCCAGCCGTGACGTCGTCCTCTCCTCATGCCCGATCCCCAGACCTCACTCCATGCGACTTTTGGCTTTGGGACATTTGAAACATATGGTAAGTGGTGACAGTCCAAGAACTTTACCTGATCTTAAAGACAGCATTTCACGCCACGTGCGCAACATTTCGCCGCACACACTTTGGTCAGCTGTGGAACATGCCATCTTGCATTTCAGATGGTATCTGAAAATGATGGCCATCTCGTGGATGGTATCTGAAAACGAAGTTATGTTATAATTTGTTTTGTTTAACACATGTTGAACTTGTTAAACGATTGTACACGTGTGACTAAATGTTTAGTAAACTCTTAAAACGCCCTCTGGTGCCGAAATTCGTAACTATTTTTTTCCCCGCTGAAACAAATTCTCATCCCTTCATTACGTCCTCCACAAAATTTCACATTTTTCTGATGACTGGTTTCGCCTGTAGGAGGCTTTGCAATAGGGTCTTTTAATTATGGACACTGTAATTCTACCCCGATCCCACCCCCTCTCGCAAAAGCGCAGAAAGAAAGACGTAGCAGGCTTCTTAATCTGGTAGGTTTACTACAGGATGGGTCGGCGACTCCCTTGCGTTTCCACCAGGATGTCGCGGGCTGTTTCCTCGGGCTGGCTGATCACTTGCGTTTCCACCTTCCTATTTAAGCACCCCTTCGGTCGAATGTGTGAGGAAAATATTCGTCCCGGGAAATAACAATTTTGCTTAAGTTTATGATCATGAGGCACAATAAAGTTCGGTTTACCTAGTCAAGCGTTGAAGCAAATGTCTTTAGCTGTTTCTTTCGTTGCTGATGGGTATGCGTCACATTAATTATTTTGTTGAGGCTTATGCTTCGCGGTTGGGCACTTGCATCCCCTTGGCCAACGTTGCTATTGCTCCGGTCGTTTCGTTTGTCTTAGGTAAAACGTCGATCTTTGAAAGCCTTGTAATATTGAGCAACAGGTAACACAGTTTATATTTCAAATATTACTCATCTGCTTTCCCTAGGAAGATTGCCTTCGGTTCCGAAGCTTAAGCTGTCCATTGGAAATGACCCGGCAAGGCAGCGGGATGAGCTGTCTTCTTTTTTGGAAATGCTCCGCTGGCAATCATCCTGGTTAAAGTAAATGAGTTCTTTATCGAGCAGCGGTGAAGCACGGGCAACTGTCGGCACTGGTTCATCGAAGAGAAATTTCGCTGTTGGAGCTGGAACGGATGGTATTTGCTCCAGCGAACACCCTACAAGAATCTTAGGGGCACATGCTAAAAGTGGTTCGTGTAGTTACCAGGGACTACTACACTTTTTTGAACGCCTCAGTACGAGGGCCGTTCATAACCCGGCGAGACATCAGAAGACCAATGGAAAGGTAAGATGGAAAGGTTGGTCTCCTCCAATGACTAAACACAGACGTCTCCCCTAGATCGGACTGCTGGAAAAACCACGAAAGAGATGATGACCCCAGGTAAAAATGTCACCAATGCAAGGGAAAACGTCTTGTAGATGTTTGGCTGATGATAAGGCATGATCACTGGCAACAAATGGGGTGACGGAAGCCTATTCACCTTGAAGTAGAAGTACAGGAGTGAAAAAACAAAGTTCGCCTACATGGGGGAGAGGCGAAAGAAAAACCCGAATCATCGCAGCCTATCTGGCTGCAATAAGGTAACGTTTGATGTCGGGCAAACTTAGCCCTCCTCTCTCAAAGGGGTAAACAGATACCCTGAAAGGAGTGGATGACGTACCTCGGTGTTCTCCCATACACAATTCACAATTGCACTGTTCAGTTGTTTGAGATGTTTGTTGGCTGGCATGGTGAATAGGCATTTCGAAGTCATGAAAGGCAAAACATGAGTCTTGATAAACCACACCTTGACGAACATCGAGATAGAAAAAACGAAGGTAATCAAGACGAGTAAAACATTTTGCAATCACTTGTTTCCAGTGACTAGAGTACACATTTGGTAAAAAAGAGAATACATATCTTAACGCTATTACTTGGTCACACAAAGTTAACGGGAAGATTTTTTGATAGTTACTAGTCCAATTCCCGATGGCAATATCTTTAGACTTGACGAGGTTGAAGGAACTCCCCGTCGAAGCACTAAAGCAGTCAAAAGTTTCTCTGTAGATATTCAGGGAATAAGAATCCGACGCAAGGAGCACTACATCATCTGCATACACCAGCGTCCTGAAACTAGTGGACGCCGCTGGCAGATCATACTCCCGAACATCTGGGTGGCGATTCAGATATTGCAGTAATGGTTCCAAATAAAAAATGTATAGGAGGGGGGGATAAAGGGCACCTTTTAAATATTCGAAGGTGGACGATATGGAACCATTAATGGCCACGCTTGATGTAGCTGAAGCATACAGTGCGGAAATGATCGCAGCAAAGTACCGAAGATGAAGATGACAAAACACTTCGAACAAAAAGGATTGATTCACTTTGTCAAAGGCATTTTCCTGGTCAAGGCTTAGCACAACAAGAGTCTGTTGCCGCACATTAGCTTCCTCCATAATACACTGGATGGTCATTAGGTTATCGGACATCCTGCTAGATGGAATAGACCCTTATGGTAGGTGGAGCCCACTATGTTTATTTCGTGGAGAACGTGTCTATAAATTAAATAATGCATTTTGCTGGCACAAACGATGCGAATGCCCAGATGAAAAGATGTTATCATCACCTGGATGGCAGTTAAAGTCACCAGCAATCACTACAGGGAAAGACGAGCACAGGAGAGGAAAGGATACCACTTTTCCACAAAAAAAGCTTTTAATAACCATATATATATAGGTTTTTACCTGCTCCGTAGGAACTGAGCTTACCAGATTTGATCGGTTGCAAAATCAGGTATTTTTACTAAGAGTCAAGGCAGATTAGACTGGACCTGTCCTTTCTGAATGAAAATAGGGTAGCGGGTATACGCTTACCTATACAGGGTGTCCCATGTAACCCGTACCAGCGAAGGTCTGTGGTCTGGGGACACAAATACCTATCGATTGGATCCCATGTATGTTCCGCGATTTTTTGTGGTTTTTGAGATATGAATTTTTTTTTTATTTTCAGATTTTTTAAAATTTTGGACGGTTTTAGCTATAACTTTTTCGGTGAAGTGATTCTTTGAGATTTTCTTTGTTAGTATTATGGCTAGCATGTGTGTTCGTCTGTAACAACACTACACACCAAAATTCTAACTACTACTAGCTCAGATATTGATCACAAAATTAAATTTTCTGTTACTTGATTTCAACTTGAAAAAAAATTACTTAACCCTGACTGAATAACTTCCTGATAATTTTAAAAACTTTATGGGTTCCTTAGCTCTCAAAATTACACAAAAAAGTTGGTACTTTATACGGCATTTTTACGCGAAAACGGAGTTTAAAGTTGATACAGTCGAAAATAGTGAAATTAGGAATGTTAGATAAAAAGATGTAAAAAGACCAGGACGGGCGTTGTTGGCAGAGAACTGATTGGCCCAAAAGAACTCCCAACGAGATTAAATGGTGAAAATTATTTAAATTTTATACAAAATGATTTTGTGGAGGCCATGGCAGATTCGGATATCACTTTATCAACACGCCAGAACATGATATTTCAGTGCGACCGTGCCCCTTGCCACTTTGCAAGAGAGGTTAGAGGTCATTTGAACGAGCATTTCCCAGAGAGGTGGATTGGCCGTAATGCACCAATCGCCTGGCCTCCAAGGTCCCCTGACCTGAACCCCATAGATTTTTTTTATCTGGGGATGCTATAAGGAATTGGTGTACCATCACGAGTTCTCGAGTTTGGAGGAGTTAAAAACTAAATTAAATGAAGCTCAAGAAATAATACGACAAAAAACTCAAGCCTTCCGAGATTTGCGCGGTAATTTTTTGCGTCGGTGCCGTCTGTGCATTGCGGCAGGTGGCAGGCTCTTTGAACATTTATTGTGAAAACAGTAATACATAAATGATTTCTTAAGATTATTTCTGTTGCTTTATTTAGCACAATGTGAAAAAATAATTATGATTTGAATTTAAATACGTTATTTTACATCTTTCTATCTAACATTCCTAATTTCACTATTTTCGACTGTATCAACTTTAAACTCCGTTTTCGCGTAAAAAAATGCCGTATAAAGTACCAATTTTTTGTGTTATTTTGAGAGCTAAGAAACCCATAAAGTTTTTAAAATTATCAGGAAGTTATTCAGTCAGGTTTAAGTAATTTTTTTTCAAGTTGAAATCAAGTAACAATTTCTCTCAAACGGAAATTTTAATTTTGTGATCAAAATCTGAGCTAGTAGTAGTTAGAATTTTGGTGTTTAGTGTTGTTACAGACGAGCACACATGCTAGCCATAATACTAACAAAGAAAATCTCAAAGAATCACTTCACAGAAAAAGTTATAGCTAAAACCGTCCAAAATTTTTAAAAATCTGAAAATA